>VZRR01002474.1:54420-107663 GCA_013398015.1 Oreocharis arfaki | reverse complement strand
CGCAGGCTGCACACGGAATTCTTATCCCCCCATGTCTTTAAGTGGATTAAAGAGAAAAACAGTTTGTGATATTACAACTTTACTACGGTCTGCAAAAGATATTTTTAAGCTGCGCGCGAAAGATGTGGCACCGCCCTCCTTTCTCCCGTCGCCATCTTGAGCTCCGTCTCACATAATTTACTTTCTCTTTCTGATCTTGACGTCGTCATGTTGCAAAGTTGCTGCTTCTCGGGCTTACGTTGGAGAAAAGCCTCTTTCTCTTTATGCTGCAAGCTGCATAGTGTCTTCTTCAGTCCGGTATAAACTGTGTTGGCTGCAGAGGGCTCTGCCTGCTCCCGCAAGATCTGCGCGGGGCCGAAGGGGGCGGTGGGTGGAAGGGAAGCTCTCCCAGTCTCCAGAAGCCGCGCCGGGTGGTCTCGGCTCTGCTACAGCTCATGGTTGTTTCTCAGCTGCCCGCGGTTCTCCCGCAGCATCTCCGGGGCCCATGCCTCGGCGCCGGGGGAGGAGAAGGCCCGGGCCCGCTGCAGGAGACGGAGCCCGGGGCCCGTTCTTCCCCCGCTGCCCCGCGAGAGAGCTAAGACAACTCCCACTTCTCTCACTTCCACAAGGCTTGAAACATGCAAATTCAGAAAAGCGCAATTGGCCAAAACTCACGTCAATCAACTCAGTTCCAACCCACGACAAATATTATTGTTTAGGGCTTTGTAAATAGGCAATTTTGTGATATATGGGAGATAGAATGTCTATATAAATCAAAATATATAGCCCCTGCTTTAGGAGCATCTTTACTCACAATTTTAATTCAGTAAAAATCCAGTATTTCTAAAATAAATTAAATTTCCTGCTGGAAGAAAATAATTTCTGACATTTTCTACTTATTAAAATTCTGTTTAAAAGTGGTGAAAATATCAAAATAGGCATTTTTTTTCCCTCAGCAAGAGTAAGGCAGTCGGTTTAAATTTCGATGTAACAAGAGTAACATAAATTTATTTTTAACATGTAGATTTATGCTCACGTTGTTATTGACTTAGTTTATATGTAGATGATGCTGGCATTTTCATCAGAAAGACTTGGTTGCTTTATACTAGGCTCCTTTAATGGCTTCTCAAAATCAGAAAATTTATATTCTTTCTTGAAAACAGTAACCACAGTAGGTCCCCTTAAATCTCACAGCTGACAGAGACACCTATTCCCGACTTGCTCAAAGTTGTGAATTAATTAATTTGTTTCAAATGAGTAATTGCTAGAGAAGAGGCTCAGGAGTGTGGTTTGATAGCTGCTCTTGTTTCTGTGTACCCAGCATTGTAAGGGCAATGAAATCTCAGCAGCTCATTTCTCTGAGCTAAAGGAGAAGGAAGAGGTTTTATTGTGCCGGTGGTGGAGAACATATTTAAAGCAGCAAGGATCTCACTGTTTGCAGCCAAGTGCTGACATACTCATTATGCCTTAACTGCATCTCCTGTTTCCTCCTAGGTCTTACTGCTGCAGCATCTCTTGTATCTCTGGCTTGGGCTTTGGCTTCCTACCAAAAGGCCCTCCGTGACTCCCGCGATGACAAGAAACCCATCAGTTACATGGCTGTTATAATCCAGTTTTGCTGGCATTTCTTCACGATTGCAGCAAGGGTCATTACTTTTGCTCTGTTTGCCTCGGTTTTCCAGCTGTACTTTGGGATCTTCATTGTGCTGCACTGGTGCATCATGACCTTCTGGATCGTTCACTGCGAGACAGAGTTTTGCATCACTAAATGGGAGGAGATAGTTTTCGACATGGTCGTTGGGATAATCTATATCTTCAGCTGGTTCAATGTCAAGGAAGGAAGGACACGCTGCAGGCTTTTCATTTACTATTTTGTCATCCTTTTAGAAAACACCGCCTTGAGTGTTCTCTGGTATCTGTACAAGGCCCCTCCAATCTCTGATGCATTTGCCATACCAGCACTGTGTGTAGTGTTCAGCAGCTTTTTAACAGGCATTGTTTTTATGCTAATGTACTATGCCTTCTTTCACCCCAATGGACCAAGGTTTGGGCAGTCACCAAGCTGTGCTTGTGAGGACCCTGCCGCTGCCTTCACGCTTCCCCCAGAAGTGGCCACGAGCACACTACGCTCCATCTCCAACAACCGGAGTGTCACGAGCGAGCGGGATCAAAAATTTGGGGAGAGGGATGGGTGTGTGCCTGTGTTTCAGGTGAGACCCACTGCACCATCCACACCTTCATCCCGGCCGCCAAGGATTGAGGAGTCTGTCATTAAAATCGATCTGTTCAGGAACAGGTACCCAGCATGGGAGAGACACGTGTTGGACAGGAGCCTGAGGAAGGCAATCTTAGCATTTGAATGTTCCCCTGCTCCTCCACGGCTACAGTATAAAGATGATGCCCTTATTCAGGAGCGCTTGGAATATGAAACCACATTGTAAACAAAGCAAAAACACAGCTTGAAGAAGCTCCAACTTTACAGTCCAAATTAAGGGTTGACAGTAGGGCTGTAGGAATAACTAACCTGAGTACTACAAGTAGAGCAGCAAGCTGTAGTGTTCTTAGTCTGGCTATCATCATGATTATCATTTGATCCACTGTGTGCAGTCTGTCTGCAGGACACTGATACAGCAGCATCATCTAAAAGCCTCAAAAAACCCCAAACCCTGACCCGCACATACAAATCAGTTACATCAGCTGATGTACGCCCACCACCCCTTACAGCTATGAAACTCTGACTGCACAGTACTTACAATCAAACCTATAAAAAGGCTCTGGCCAGAGCTTTCAACTTTAGCCAGTAGTGCATTTTATTTTAGAAATGAATGATTGATATTTCCATAATCAATGGCAAAAACAAAAAAACCCATGCATTTTAAGAAATAACAAAACTGTAGCACACAGTGTTGCTGTTAGGAAAACTGTTTTCTGGGGTAAAAAACAAGAGCTTAGTCGTCTTCAACACTCCCATAAATCAACCATTCAGGTTAGAACAGGTTTGCAAGATAGTTCTTAATTAAAAAGAAATGTCATCATGTTCATAAGGCTGTCAATGGAAAATAAACTAAATTCTGATTAATTAGGTCATTAAAATTAATACTACCAGGACTGTTTGTTTTCTGTGGAATTTCAAAGTCCTTTTTAAATGCAATTTTACTTCTTGATGTTATTTTCAACAGAAACTCTATGCAGCTCACTTCTGGTTTCGAGGAGAAAAAAGGAGCTCTAGCACGTAGTGATATTCATTAAATGATAATCATGATTCAGTGTTCAATTTGCAAAAAAAAAAAAGTAAAAGAAGGAGGAAGTATAGTTTTCATATTCTAAACTTTTTGGAGGACCCCATTCAGATATATCAGAAGAAACTACAAGGAGCTGAACACACTGAAACTTCTCTGTTTCAGGACTGAGAATGCATGATTCAGTGTGTGAATGTATGCAGGTGTGACAAGAGACTGTGACATGCCATACCCTTCTAGTGCCAAACATTGTATAACTGCAAGGTTGATATTGCCTGAGGGACACAACAAGTGGCACAAGTCCTACCAGGAAAAGAAGCAGGAAAGACCAACCAAGCTCTCAATGTGTAGAGACAGCTCTGATTTTTCCCACCCAAGGTGAAAGTGATGTCTTTTAAAGGCTTTCAGCCACCTCTTAGTAAGTATATTTGCTGAAGTATAATATAAACAAGTTATGTGGAAGAGCCTCTTCTGCCTGTTCAAGACTGGTGTCCAGACGTGTCTAAAAATTACGTTGATTCTCTTGTAATAGAGTGCTTTTGCTGCAAGCTTTTGGGTTTTAAATACCTCCCTAAATCTAGTTAATGGTATTATCCTTTATGTTAAAAGTATCCCCTGATGGTGCTTTCAGATGCATTAAAGGTGCAAGTCAAAATTTGATAGTATTTTTTTTAAAGCTGGTGCAGAGTGAAAAACTCATGGATTATTTCAATATTTTTGTAAAGTAAAAATATGGTATAAATGGTTACTTTTTATAAACCTCAAATCTTTTAATACATTTCATTCTCTTTCTAGCTTAGATTTTAAGAATTGGTCCATGAATTTTATCAAATGGCTTTTGCAGGTTGACATAAACCTGGTTTTCACACATTATGGATTTGTTTTGCAGTGTAATGCCATATGAAAGCCTACATGGGTACTTTTAGAATACTCTATAAACTGTGGATCCTGCTTCAAATATAAGTGGCTTGTAAAGACACCAAGTGATTCCATGAGAAACAATTTGCTATAACTGTATCCATCCATTTTAGGAGAGCGAAGCAGAACTGAAGAGTTACTGTTGTAAACGGCAATGTCAGGAAGGAGAAGACCTGATAATTGGTATTGTAATCTTCACTGTCAGATACATCCAGTGTAGTCACTGCTGTGTATGCTGCTGGGTTAATTTCTGTCTTTCCTATTACGAATATTTGTACTATGAATTGGCCAAGGTTACACAGACTATGTTTATTTGTATGCGTTCTATTAGCCATTTTTAATGTTCACTTTTTTAATTAGTGAAATGTTCTATACCTATTGTTCTTTAATGGGGCTAGTTCCTCAAAACAAAAATCTGTGGAAGTGCAGAAATCTGCGAGGCAGAGGGAACTTACACAGATCAGAAAACACCTGTGCTTCAGGGGTTTCTTAGGTATTTTCAAATTAAGCAATGGCCAAATGCCTCTATAAAATTTTTTTAAATAAAACGATTCTTTGATAGTCCAAACCTGAAGCTTTTTACACAGTGATTACCCTTTTCTTCATGGAGATATAGCTGATTATTCAGAGAAAAGCACTCATGATTTGTCAGAAAATACACCACCGCAAGAACTGCTAAAAAAAGATTTTGGGAGCAAGTCCTTTGTCCTGTCGTATTCAATAGACCCTTCACTCCAGAATCAAATTCTAGTTCACACAAGGGAATTGCTGTTTTTTCTTTACAAACATGGCAAATGTAAGCTCTGTGACCCAAGATGTGAGGGTTTCTTTTGGAAACAGTTTGATGCGTTTGGTGCTGCTTTAACAACTTGGAAATTGAAGCCTGAGTGAGGCACAGTGGGCAGCCTTCTCAAGCTTCAGTCTCCCACCAGCACCTCCTGGGGAGAGGGGCAGCATCGCTGCTGTCAGCGAGGCTCTTCCTCTTCTGATGTCTCTCTCATCCTCTTGGTCTTCCTCAGAGCTGTGAGCCCTTTGGTCAGGCTCACAGAATTGAAGAAATGTTGCTTCATACGAATTTAAAGGGTTAATGTCTTCACCAGTGCTTGCATTGCAAGGTTTCTGAAGGAGGTTTGGGATGAGTTTGTTTGATTTGCTCTTGTTTGGTTTTGGAAGGAAGGACACAGAGGTTTATTTATCCATGTGGTTTTTTATGCCTAGCATTTCTATTCTTTACTCTCACAGCATTTTTAAAATAATGTTTGAAAAAATGTTTATCTCAAGCAAACTACTGCAGGGTGTGAGTGCAGAGTGATATATATATGTGTGTGTGTGTATATATATATTTGTATATATATGTATATGCAGCACTACATACGTATACCCTGTCTTCAGAATTCAATCTGGCTGTTTGAGGCAGGGGTGGAAGTCATTACACACTAAGGCAAAATTTGCTCTCCAAAATCTTGCTCTGTTACATTCACACCATCAGTGTTACCTGCACTGAGAACAGGGCAGTGACTGAAATCTAAACACTCTGATGACTGCATGGACAGCTTCCTAATTTGCATTGCTGTGAATAGTCACATTAAAAACTGTAAGAATTTTTTATGGAAACTGCCAAGATTAAACATAGTCCATGTTGGAATTCCATTATGGCCTTATGGACAGTTGATAATCAATATGCACTATTCTTTTTGCCACAGTTTTAAAATCAATAAAGTTCTACTGAGACAGCAATAGCAAAAAAAAAAAAAAAAANAAAAAAAAAAAAAAGGACTTGTAAAAAAATGTACTTTTGCTTTTGAAATAATGAAAACATCAGGCCTTTTAAAATTCATATCAGAATATATGAAAATAAAAAATTAATATTTTCATATTTACATTCTGGTAAAGAAAGGCAATCACATTTGTTAGAAGTTAGGCTTACGGGAGCATTGTTCTAATGAACCAAACAAACTTACCAGCACATTTAATGATAACTTATCTGGTTAAAGACTTGGTCTTAAAATTTTGTGGATTTGTCTGTTGCAGAAAAGACAGTTCAATTACTATCACTAATTAAATAAAGAAAAGGTAATTTATACCCATGTTAATTGAGAAAACATGTAAGAAAATGTAAGAGAAAACTTCTGACTTATTTTAAAAGCTATTTGTTCTGTAATAGCTCTGGTTTTGTTTTAAAAATTCTAAAAATATGTGCAATACTTTCTTTCCATGCATATTTAATAATGAAAAAACTAATTTTCAATTTTGTTTATGTAAATTTAAATATGCTTCTTTTGACAGAACAATGTTTCTTCGCTTGGGTTATATGATCTTGATGGCATGTATACAATATTTTCATTGTCAAATCAACAAATTTTCTATTAATTAATTTTTATAAAATTGGAGAAAATTTTCCTTCCAAAATTTAATGCTAGGCCTCATCTGCCCGATTTTGTATACTTTTAAGCAGAGGAGGTAAATTACAATTTTATTGGAGATTTAGTTTTTAATATATGGTGAATAGCTATTAAATCTGTATTAGTCTAAAACATAATGATGGTCTTGCCAATACATCATTATCTCCCCAAAAGAGTAATTCATAAGTGGTACTAAAAGTAGAAGCGCTGCTTTATTTGGAAAGGGACTCCCAATCATGCAATATGTTCATTTACTTTTTATTGGCCAGCAAATATTCACAACGAGGCTGTTGGGGGTTTTTTCGAACACAAATTAAACAATTTTGAAGCATTTGTGATTCGATCATATCACTCCTAAGGAGCCTTGGAAGTGGCACTGTACTCAGTTTTAGTTGGCTCTGCCAGAGAATTAGCTTCCAAAGCCACTGCCCTTTCTCCGCCCCCTGCCTGAAGTTGTGCAATCCAGAGTGACTGAGGTGCTGTGATTTACTCTGCACCCCCTGCACTGCCTGCACAATGCCAAGGAAAAGACTTCAGCAGATTCCTGGGGTCCCACTGCTGCCTCTCTTACTCCTGTGCAGGGTGGGAAGCAGAGTAAATTTCATCTGTGCATCCATCTAAACAAGCCTGTGTAAGTCAAGCCCCTGCAAGATATGTGTGATGGAAATAATCACAACACATGTCCATGAATTTACAAGCCCAGCACCGCAATTACAGATTCTGCAGGATAACAATGCAGGACATGAGAAGAATTGTCTAAATACACAATAAGCCATTTAATTTTGCTAATTGTAGCAATTAGACTAGCTCACATGAAGCCCATGCTCTCAGCAGAAAGCCAAATGGAGTAAGTGGCAAACAGCCATTTGTGTACCAGAGACATTAAGTTATCAAATCCTCACTTGATTGTTTATAGAACTATGTATTTTCATTATGGCATTGAATCCATTCCTCTTTATTCTGATGAAAGAGATAAAATGCAAAATGAGAACAGATTCTTCTAAATCTGGGAATAAAAAATTATGAAAAACCACAACAGATCACTGCAGTTCACATACAGTGATTTTTTTAAAACAAATTCTGCCATCATTTTCACTTGGCTGCAAATTGCTGAGTGATCTGCTTCTGGGATGATTTCTCACATCTGGTATGAGCAGACTTCATTACAGGATGTGTGTATATGACATTACAAAGGTAATGTCATGAACTTTGTTCATGCAAAGTTAAGGGAATGGTGTCGCTGATTAAGAGATCATTCATAAAGCTGTTCTAATACATGAGAGATCCCCTGGCACCATTTGTTTTACCTCAGTGACCTCCATGCAGGACTTTGGTGAGATTTCTTCACTGGTATGAATATGGCAAATCAGGCTCTGGCCTAGAGTGAACTACATGAATTCAGACCATGGTAGTGGAAGTCTTCACCTCTTCACTCCAAAATGAACTCAGCTGGAGATTTACTTAATGCCAAAAAACCTGCATGCCACTTGGCTCAACCTGAAATACATATGCTAAACTTAGTGCTGACTCAGCATGAATCAAAGATTTCTTATTCTTTCCTTTTTAATTCAAACATTCAAGAATTTACCCACTTTGACAGAGCTGCTCTTTTGTCATCCTTTTAAGAAGACTTTGAAAAATGTCTCTGAGACCAGTCATTTCCAGTGGTTCTTACAAAAGCCTGTTCCTGACCAGCACATTCATTAAAAGGAACTTTTTCTAGATGTGTAAGCCTGGCTCCTGTACTGACATTTTGCTCTGAATGCTTAGCATTTCATTCTTATGCAGAGTATCTTACATACCCATTAGTAAACCATGTGCCATCTCTGAATCCTAGGGCAAAGAGAGCAGATATGCAAGATGCAGGGCAAAAAGTCCTTTTCAGCACATTTATGGGGTGATTTGCATGAGCCAGAGAAGTCAAAGAGAAGCTTGTGTGTAATTACAGCAGACTTATACATATAGTGGCTATATTCGTTGCTAGAGATTTATAAGAAATTGTGATGTAAGTGACCAACTAATAGAAAGATCAAATCTCAACTCCTACCTGCAAGGCAGTGTAAAATAAAATTGGCCAAAAACCCTTAAAGTGTAACCAAAAATGTCATTTCGAGGAATGGTTGGGATAAATTTTAAGATGTAAAAGATTTGCCCATGTAACTAAATGCTACATTCATAGAGAGAAAGATATGACTGCTGTGAGTTTTCTCTATCTGTAGGTTTCAGCCTCTTACTTCAGATAACCTTGGAAGCAATTGCTTCTGGCATGCTGCAGCTCTAGGAATGCTAGCAGGTTTTCTGCACAAGATCTGTTCTGCTATAGGCAAGTCCACATCCTTTTAACAAAGCGTTGAGTTTGGAGTAGTTTTTTGCACTGAACTAAACCTCACAAAAGCTTTTTTAGCAGGAAATAGGTGTGTCCACTCAGCCACCTTGTGTGTAATGGAACTGCAAAACAGAATTTCACAGACCGGTGATTTCCTCAAGGTGAAAACGTCTGCTAGTTGAATGTCTAGAAGAGCCTGCAGAGACCTAACACAGTGCTAAGGCAAGGCATAGACTCTGTTTGTGTGCTACAAGTCCGCTCAGGGCAAGG
This sequence comes from Oreocharis arfaki, assembly GCA_013398015.1. Lineage (NCBI taxonomy): Eukaryota > Metazoa > Chordata > Aves > Passeriformes > Paramythiidae > Oreocharis > Oreocharis arfaki. The sequence continues at coordinate 98,529 of VZRR01002474.1, read as the reverse complement.
CCTGGTCGTAGTCCAGCAGTCTCCTCCCCACCTCATGCACCAAAGAGCCCACAAAAGACAGGAAAACCATGTGCATGGGCTGGATGAAAGCCACCACCCTTGGGGACCAGGTATCTGGCACATTGCAGCACAGATGCAGAGGTCAGCACAGGCACATCAGGGGCTTCAGGCTTGTACTGTGTTCCTCCAAACTGCACTAACTAGGAGCTCCTGAACATTTTTAATGCCAGATGTTCAAGCACCTAAAATTTGCCTCCTGAACTTGGTCAGATACAACTTGGTCTTCACAGCACAAGGTTATCTCAGCTCCCATCTCCCACCTAAGCCTGCCAGGATCCTGTGAGCCGGTATTCACCTGCCCATCTTACCTGAAGGAATTGAGTCCTCTGTTGTGCTGTCAGATGGAGCTTTGCACAGAAACACTGATGAGGGCTTTTCCAGCAGCAAATTGGTGGTAAGCAGAGACCAAGGGGAGAGCCAGATGCAGTGATCTCTTCAGCTAGCAGTGATTAATATCTCTAGCTGCTATCTCTCAGGGGAAGGATATAGGGCTGCACACTGGTGAGGAGAAGGGCTCCCTGCCTCATATTTTGCACTGTTCTTCCTCTTTGTGGAAAACATAAATGTGGACATACAAATGTAGACATGTGCAGTGTAGACATACTTCTAGTATTTTGACGTGTTCAGTCCCTTTAGTGTTGAGGACTCTGAAATTCTTGAGCAAATTCAGTGCCATTGCCTACATCCAGCCAGAGTAATGTCTGCAGTAAACATCTGGGGCAGAAGCAAAACCACTTTACTCACCTTCCAACCTTACCAAAATCTGTATGAACACGGTTAGCACTGTGACAAAGCCTGAATCTCTACATGCTGCCTCAAATCAGGGTCTATTAATGCACTGTGTGCTACTCTGGCCACGTTCAGCTGAGTTTTCTTTGGAGCTCAGGCAGACTTTGTATGGACAGCAGAGCTACACTTGTAGCTTATTGTGGTTCCCTGAGCCCAAGTTTCATACACATTGAGATCCCAGTTCCTTTGCCAAACAAAGATGAGTTTGGGCTGAGCATAGGGCAGAGAGGCTCTGTGCTATCTAGCAAAGCATGTGGAGCAGACGTGGTTTCTCTAGGTGGTACATTTGAACCACCATTGTGTGGAAATTGACAAGGTTATGGTGAATGCAAGATATTCAGTGTCCACAGCATGCTATAATGAATACTCTCTGTGAAAGTGTTTGGTTTTATCGTAATAAAAATAGTAGGATCTTATCTCACACTTAGGAGAAAATTTACAGTATCAAATGCATTTATATATATATATACATGTGTATATATATATGTGTGTGTGTGTGCGTGTGTATACACATGACAGTGAGTCCTGAGATTCTATTAGGATTCAATCTTACAGTTCATTTAAATCCTAAGCCTAAAACAAAAAAAAAGAACAGGAACATTGTCATCAAGAATAACCAAGTGATAACTGCTAAAAGAAAAGAATATTATTGTTAAACACATTCTAGTAATTATTTGAAACAGCCTTGTGATTTAGTGTGCTAGCACTTAAACAAAAAATTATGGAGAAAATATGTCTAATACTATATTTCATATCTTAAGTATTTTGGTAAAAGAATAGAGCAGTGATAATTGTGTAAAATAAGAAAGCATTTATCACACTTACTTAATCAAGGAAAAAATCAATCATATAGGTAAATGGCAAAGGGATCAATTAAACTTTTGCTTCATGTAATGTAATGGTGGTCGTATTTGCTTCACTATCGGTTATCATTGTCAATAATTTATGAAGGAAGTAACCTGCAATAATTAGGATGGTTTACTTGCATTTTGACAGAACACTAAGGGGTTTGTTATCCAACACATATGCAGTTTCCTGATACAAGCTGTCAGAAAGAAAGATTTGCTCTTGCATGGATTATATACTGAAGATAAATTTCAAATGCATATATTTGAAAATTATGCTCCCGTCAATTTAAATGTTCCATGCATATGCAGTAACTATTTCTGAAATTCTAACTACTGATGCTTTTTTCAGTATGTTCTGCATTACAATGGGTCAATCCCAGACTGCTTGTTAGACAGTATTTGACAAGAATTAATTTTAAATTTTAGGAAGCTGAGGAAGACACTGCTAGCCAGTGAAGGCACTTGCTTCTCTGAAGTTCAGATACATGTCTAGAGTTCCTCACCTGTGTCACCATTCAGCATTAAGGACAATGTTTGAAAAAACTACTACGTTTCCAAGAAGATCTGATTTATGGAAAGAGATATCTAAAATTGTCATGACTTGGTAAGACAAGGACAGTAGCTACAGAGGGAAAGTTCAAAAGTAGTTGCTAATGGCTTTCAGCATCAACCCCTGCATTTCGCCTTTGGGACACACATCATCCTCCTGTCAGCCAGCATCCGTCTGTGCTGTGGTCACTCCTGGCACCAGCACTCTGGTGTTCGCTCTGGCTGAAAGTGAAGAAAGAGTAGGCAGCTTGTTTCCATCTTCAGTTCTCCCTGGGTTGTTGGGCTGGCCCACAGGACGTATTTCACTGAGAAGACTTTAGCTATCAGTGAGATTGCCACAGCGATCTGGGCAGGACTTAGCCTTTAGATAGCTCTGTATGGACCATGAAAAATCTTCCTTTGTCAGCAGAGAGGGCAGCTGCCACTATTTATAGTCACAAAGTGCCAACATATTGCCATGTATTTGTGGCTGCTATTGATTCCTACTTTTTAATTTTATTGGAACTGCTTGGAACTTGTCGAGCTGCACCTAGGTTGATTTGCAGCTAATTAATTCAACAGACATTTTTAGTCTTGCAAATGTGTAGCTTGTAATACAGCAATCAAGGTCCTGTGAGCAAACATTAATCAGTTCAGGGGGAAAAAAAGAAAGCCATTGTTAGCTGTGTTCAGTGAGGTGCCCACACTGGAAGGAGAGATCTAGAAGAAATGCAACATTAGTAAATTCATCCTAGCTAAGCTTTTATCTTTCATCTTATGAAACATTTTTCTATTTGATTTGTTTCATACATGCAAGGAGTTGTATTTTAAAGAGGGTTGAGACAGCTTTAGTTACCATCAGTGAGGAACTGGCCAAATTTCCTTCTGGTTGTCTATTCATCTTATCAGCCAAAAAGACATTCTATCCAGCAGCAGTAAAATTTCATTTTTGAGGTGATTGTACTGATTGTGCAACTGTTTATCCTGGAGAAATTACTGTAACAAAACACATACTACATTTAGCAACAGCAATAAGAACTGGGTGAACGAATGAAGAAAACATTGTTTTTCATTGCTTTTAACACACAGGTTGATTTTAGCTACTTTGACATGAAGCAGAAGGTTAAAAAAAAATGCTGCTTGCAGAGATATCTGAATAATCGAAAACTTACGATCAGCAAACCACTTAAGTTTTTTTCATCATCAGAAATGGTGTAGGTCAGTACACATGCAATTCTATGAAAATCAGGGAGAATAAGTGAGTGGTTTAATATTTAGCCTAACTCTGGTACTTGGAGGAACACACTTACAGCAGCATGGGACTCAGCAAGAGCTCTGGCTTGGGACCCTCCTGATACAGAATTTTCAGGTGCGATGATGCCACAGCCTCCTCCAGTCAGGCTGCACAGGGCACACACATGAGTAATCTGTACACACATTTTATTGTGGAAGCATCTCCTATAGTGACCTTAGCAAGGAGGCCAGAGATCAAAAAGACACAAAACCAAAAGAATGATTCCTCTGGTCAAGATTAAGAGATGTTTGTGAAACACTGTGGAAAAGCTGCCCCTGCTGATTCAGTGGATAAAAGGAGGAGCAGAGTCTTTCAACAGAAAAAAAAAAAAAACAACAAAACAAAAACAAAAAAAAAAAAAAAAAAACTAAAACCCCAAACTAAAANCACCAAAACTCAAACCAACAAACCTTGGTGCCAAAACATTATTTATGGTGCAATCACTCTCTCTTCCGGGAAAGATGGTGACTGAGAAAATTCTTGATGTGTTACAAACTAACTGAAACAGGAAGGGAGACAGTGAGAGATACTTCTTAGATATGACTTTGTTGCTATTCGCAGGAGCTGTTGTTAGCAATAAGATACAAAAGTGTCTCAAACTAAGGCCTGGGAGACCAGGATTTTGTATGGCAGTTATGCCAGTGATTGTTAAATTTATAAATGATGGAACTTTATAATAGATTATGGGTCAGAGAAACTTATTGCCTTCTTTATGGAGGATAAATCTCAGATGCCTTCCACAAAAAGTATAAGGTTTAAAACATGCTCAGAAGATGGTCTTTTCTGTATATGAACTATTACAGGCTTGGTGTTGTTCAGCTGGTTGTGCATTTTCTCAGGCTCTCAATTTCTCACAGAGAACATCCATGAGCAAATAGTGGATTTGCAGGTGCATGTTCCTTTATTGGTAATAGTCCTCAGATCCACTTCTTCATGCATAGCCAAGGGACACATGCATGGGACAGTGTAAAGGCACAGAGCAGGAAAAAAAGATATAGAAGTTGGAGATCAGTAGATGTGGTAGAAGCCTTATAATTAGGAAGGAGCTGTGAAGTTTTAGAATGAGTGAGCCTTCATAGCATTTGCTCATGCTCAGGTATTCTGTCATGCAGGTCCTCGTGGAAATTACTGCTGAAAGACTTCCAGCTTTATTAGATGCTACCATCAATTCTTGCTTGTTTAGTAGCAGAAACAGTCTCATCCTGATTTCAGTAGAAAACACTGTGGAGTTATCCATGCATGATCTGTAGGTGTAGCATTTCATGACAGGGCTGTTTTCTTCAAAGATTCACTCAGAAAGGTTGGCAAAGTTTACTAGATACTGTTCTGATATTTTCCTTGCTTCCGTTTTTCTCTTGTGCTTATGAGCGTCATATGAGAAATATCTTCACCAATGAGAAAAGGCAATGCTCAGGTTACGTAAGAAACTTTCTTTTCTCATGTCATGGCACAAAACTCAAAAATTCCTTTGCCTAATACTTGGCTGTGAGATAAACTCTATAGCTAAGGTGGAAAACTGAGTTAAAAATGCGAACACTGAAGTAATTTTCTCAATTGCAAAGCAGGAATTTTATTAAAGACAGCTGTCACATCTTGATTTTACTTCAGGTCAGCTGATTTTACTTCATCATTCCAAAGCCTTGGTATATGCCCATAGCAACATGAAAGTCAGTGTCTTTTGTTTCTGAGGTAATTTCTGACTCACAGAACAGCCACTGATAGGGATCACGTTGGATTAGCAAACAAGGATCTTCTATCCCGCTGCAGTTCTTCTTTAACAGGACTGCAATTCCTTTAAATCAATTCCCATTGATTCTCGAGGGCAGAAACTGTCCCCTGTGTAATTTGTTCTGCTTGAGGGGACAGATATTTTGCTGTCTATTCTCTCAGTTCTGTATTATTAACAAGCTAATGTTTATTCTAACAAATGAGAATCACTGTATTTTCCTGCAGGTGCCATTCTGTGTATCAGGCAGTCTCACCAGTGGCAGCCGGCTCTGTTGTTCTTCCCATGCTTGCTCACCTGCCTCTTTAATCGAATGTTAACTTAACAATTGTTATTTCACGCACTGCAGAGCCATGCAAAACCCAGTTTGACTTCTGGATTTGACCTGTGGCATTAGCAAATGGGAGATTCTTCTTCTCACTGTAAGCAGAGCGTATTGGAAATGGAATCCTCTGGGACGCAATAAACATGGTTCATTATCATATTGGTTTTATAGCAATTTTCCAGAGTGCAGCTGTGCTTTGAAACTTTGTGCAGCTCTCTGTAATCTTCTTTTATTATTAAAAAAAAAAAAAAAGCGAAAGAAAAGAAAAAAATAAAATAAAACCAACTTTAATTTTTTAATTGTTCTTCCTCAGCATACTTTGTTCTTTTGAAATTTGCAATGTGCAAGGAGCGTGTCAGCTAATTCACGTTGGATATTTCAAATGGATGCCTACAAAATATATTAATTAACCCAGTACTCATTAAAAAGAGCATATTCTCCATTCATTACAGCAAATTGTATACTCAGATACGGCTAACTAATGTGTGTGTTCTTCCACCCTCCATTTCTTAATATACAGAACCAAGTCTGTCTTCAGGTTGCCTGGTGGATTTGGTTTGGTTTGGGGAAACACGCAGAAGTGTTTCTAGGCTACTAGTAAAGTAAGGGAGCCTTCAAAGCTATTTCACATGAGGCAAATGATCCTAAAACACAGACTTGATAACAGCTGTGCTTCCAAAACCATCTTCAATAATCTACAGCTAAGCAAAAAAAACCAAAAAAAAACAAAAAAAAACCCAAAAAAACCGACAACCCAACCGAAAGACAGTGTTAGAGGACTGATGGAGAAACTTTGCCTGGTGCACATGTCAATAATTCGTACTTACACCAAGGCTCTCGACAGGAGCATTTATTAGCATTTATTATACTGGGATTTGCTTTGATTACAGGCAGTTCATAATCATAAAGGGCTTCCCTGAAGGTCCACCACAGCAAATGGATTACTTTCTTTTGACTTTAATGGAGTCCAGTAAGCCCCAGGAGAAAGCACATGGGCATTTTGCTTTTAAATTTCACAGCGTCAGTCTAAGTAGAATTTATTTTTTATGGAATCTCTTTAATAACTACTTTACAGTGCACTAGAACTTTACTGTCAAGTGAAATTTTCAGTCATTGTGCACCCAGATACTTATTTGGCTAAGTTATTGAAAATGTCTGAGGAAGCAATACTGGGCTTTGTATTAAAAAAAAATATGGACTGGAAATAATACTAAAGCATTTCTAGGTCTTCCAATTCTGTTTGTCACTGGATGAGGCCAAGATACCTGGCTGGATTCCAGGATAAATTAAAATGTCCATTTAAATTTTCAGATAGCTTGTGAATATATTAATTATATTTTAATATTTTCTATTAAATTTAAACTGTCATTTGAGCTATACTTTTAATTTTCAGTTTCAAGACAAATATACATCTTTCTGTAAAGTCCAAGTCACTGGACTCCAAGGAAAAACTTGGACGAGTTGCGGAAGTGAAATGTTATCCTAAGCTCAGGCAGGTGCCCTGTTTTTCTACCCAGCCTGCTCTCCAGCCCTCCATGACACTTGCCTGTCATTCTTCACTGCTGAAATCCCTGAAAAAGGATCTAGCACTTGGATACCTGACAAATTGCATCTCATTCTTTGGTGCTGGGTCATGGAGCAATCGGACAGAGGCAGCTCAATGGCGCAAGGACAGGGATCAGGCAGGTGCAGGCAGATCCTCTTCTCTGCCAGTTTCTCCAGTGGCTACCGGTGACACAACTGATGACGAAGAGGACTACTTCTTCTTGGAGCAGACGTTGGCTGTGGGTACTGAGACTTGGAAATATTACTTGCATTTTGAAAGGAAATGTGTCAAATAAAAGTTATGACACAGTGAAGAGGATGTCTACATATGTCAAGTACTCACAATGCCAACGCACTGAAACTTCGAGCTGGATTCCCTAGGCTGTAGAGGATTGTCTTTTCTGTTGTTTCACACGCAGAAAAATTATTTTTACCTCCGTTGCAAGAGTGTGCCTTTTAGCATCTTTGTGTTTTATGAAATCCGACCTGAAAAAATATTTCTCCCCTCTTCAAAATCTGAGCATCTATTTCTGCTCGGGTTTGCATAAAGCTATAAAACCTTGACTTCTCTGAGAAACTCCCTCTCATGCTCAAAAAGTCTGAGCAATTGAGCAGAAACTCCTGAAAAACATTTTGGGGAAAGCTACAGTATCATGCCACATCAAGAAATCTCACAGTCCAGTCTTTAAATTTTCCATCTAGTTCTAGCAGGAAAAATTAAAAGTCCATGATGTGCAGGATGTCCAAGTGTAGTTGGCCATTACCAGCTCTGCCACCGTAGCATATACATTCAGCACTCTGTGAACATCAGTGACTCCTCATTTTGGGCTGCCGGAGATGAGCTTGGCCAAAATCACACATCACTTTCGAAAATTATATTTAGAATACAGTGAGCTTAGAAGGGTAAAATTAAGGGGAAAGTTAAAAAAAGACAAAGAAAAAAGAAGGAAAAAAAGGGCTTCAGTATTTTCTTGTTTAATAACAAATAAAAATAAAAAAGTGTGGCATATGCACACACTTCAGAAGTATAAATCCTACTTTTCCACAGGCCAATCAAAAAACAAAAGGAAAACCACTAACACCAGAACTATTTCAGTTTGTAATGCTCTCTGCTGTGATGCTCTTCAAGCCAGGTGCAGAATTCGTGATGGGAAATTGCACATAACCATGCTGTGGCCATCAGCAGAGGAATCTAGCAGTAGGACTCAGAAGAGCCAGCACATTGCACATTTAGTAGCATGATGGTTTTAGGTTGTTGCTACTGAAGACAGGAACACATCTCCAAAGTGATCTGCGTCCTACAAGTAGGTGCTTTTTTTGTGAAATTCATTCCTAGAGTTTGAAGACTTTTCGTGCACCTGCGCACTCCATTTGGGCATTTTACTAAAGAAACCTACCTGCTCTGCTTTCTAGACAGGAATGGAAGGGAAAGATGGGTCTGCCTCTCTGCCAGGGACTGTTGGTGGAGCTCTGGGACCATGATGGGAGCTAAAATTCCAATTCATCCTGAGTGGACTCAAGCAAACTCTTCATTGGAGACTGTCCTGTCTGCTGGAGGGGGAACACTGTCCCTCTCTCCAGATGAGAAATGGTCCCTGTGAGAGCTGAAACACAACGGTGCTGGGCACAGGCAGGAGGGCCCAAGAGGAGCTGTAACTGTGCTCTAAAGTGGAAGCTGACCCTCTCTTAGGTGACCAGGGTCACTGCCTGGGTTAGGTGTGTACACACCAGCTCTGCAGGAACATCGCATGGGGGATCCCCACCACACGGGCACATCCCGCATGGATCCAGGCATGTGGGTACATCCCAGGCAGGCTCCCGGGACATCTATCCCATCAGTCCCTGGGAGGCAGAGGCACAGGATCCCTGCTCCTGTCACTCTCAGGTGAGCTCAGTGGAAGATGGGTGTGTAGAAGTCCACCCAAGGTGAGATGGTGGTGCTTCCAGGCACACATGGTGGCATATCTTTAGGCACTCGCAGTGTATTTCTACCTTCCAGGAGCTTCAGTCCCAGAGGTCAACCAGATCTCATGTGATGCCTGATAAAAAGTAAATGACTTCCTAACACTATACAAAGCCTGTAAAAAATGGACATGCAAATACACTCAAATACTTGAAATTAAAATTCCAGTATAATATTCTGTTTTCATTCGTATGTTATTACTACTTTTTTTTCAGAAGTCATAAATTTTCCTGCTTTAAGTTGTTGCATGATATAAAATTAATTCCAGATGAGTGGGTTTTTACTGTATATGTCCTTGTTTTAATTTTTTCAGTTATTTTTCATAAATACATTTTACATCTAACTACCTCAGCTGCCTTTTGTTTTGTTTTGGCGCATATGAAGTCATGCACTTTCTATATTTGGGGATTTGGGGGGAGGAATTATTTCAATTTTGAATAACCAGGTTCAAAGCCATGTTGACCAATTTATAGAAGAGATCAGTTTAAGGAGACATGATTATTGACAGTTGCAGAACATACATTTTATTTTTAGGTTCTGTTGGGGTATAGTTGAACAAAAAAAACACCATAAGCTGCTTATTAATTTGCCTTAAAAATGTATGCTCTTTCCTATTCAAGTTGTGTTATTTAACTCTTCTCTTGTACACGATTTATGTGACAAAGACTAACATAACAGTTGGCAGATAAACAGCAAATTGAACAGAATGGACCAATAGTTTCTCAGTTCTCTGTCACAAACTGTTGCATTATACACTAAAAGAATATGTGCTAAAAGAATTGTTACTGTGCTTATACTCCTTAGTCACCACTGCAGAAATAAAGTGATGGAAGATCACATTTGTGTTTATGGAACAGCATAGATATACCCTCCCCCTCCCCCCGCCCTCAGTACAAGCACAGTGACTAGGGGTGAATGATAATCATTGCAGAACTTGTGCTTTGACTTGTAAACACTGTAAAAATGTATTTGGTATTTTATTTGAAATGGAGAATCGAAATAGTTATTAAAAAAAAAAAGAAAAATAAAAAGAAATCTTCCTGTAAATATATATATTCTGAATCCATGTATACAAACATTCCTTTAGAGTTCAGATTGTGAAGAGTGTCTTTATTGGCTAGAGGCCGCTGCCTCCCATGGCAGAGGTTACATGTGCTATAGTAAAGAACACAGTGTGTGAAGTATTTGATGTACTGCAGTACCATAGTTATTTTGGTCTGTTAAGTAAGTTGCAATTTGTGATGAAATGAAGTTGAAAGTAGTGCTTCATACTAACAAATTTCCTTGGTTACAACTTGATTTTTCTTGTAAAACTTAAAAGGGAAACTTGAAAATTTTATATATTTGGATTTTGTAGATTTTTTTTATTTTATTGCAACACAAGGTACCAAAATCATTAAATAAAGTACACTGTGGTCATTTTACCTTGTCTCTTGAGTCCTTTTTAAAACTAGGGGATCAGAAAAAGGATGCTAACTTTTGTGCTTCTGAAATAATTAGCAAAGAAGACAAAAGTTGGCCCAGCTTGGATAATGGTTTGGGACAGATGATCTTTAGAGACCCTCTCCACCAGTAATTATTTTATGCTTCTAGGCAGTGTTACCACAGGAGCTCCCATCCCTGAAAGTGGGAGTGACGCAAGGGGCTCCCACGCTACCCCCGGGACAGGGAGAAGACTTTACCTGGGGCTTGGACAACCTTACAGGTGTTGTCCCAGCAGGGATGCCCCGGAAATCATGAGGTACCCTAGCAGGCATCTCACCCAGAGCGGCAGAAGAGGTGCTCTGGCCACCATGGGTGAGGCTCTGTGTGCAGTCTTGCAAGAAGTCCTCCAGAAGAGCTGCCCTTGCCCAGGGAAAAGGTCAGCAGGTCTTCCCCACTCCTTGGCCACTTTGAGCCAAAGCACTCTCCAACACGGGGCCGCACTCCCCATATGCCCCCTGGCTAGTCCACAACACCAAGCAAGGCAGAGGCAAGAGGAGCTTGACCCTGCCACTGGAAAGGGAGATTTCTGGGCTCTCATCTCAGGGCTGTCAGGGAGTGCAGAAACCCATGATTCTTCCATCACCTGAGAAGGGCCCCTGTCACAAGGGACAGAAGAAGGTGCTTTGTTGTTTTTAAACCCCCTCCATACCCATGAAAGGATCATCATTTGGTGGTACCCATTAAGCAGTGGAGAGGGGAGAGCTGAGCCTCACCCCAGTCATGTCTCAACCTCAATAATTGGGAAAAACTCCAGGGAAGATGCAGACAGTTCTACATCTGCCTCCTGGGCAACTGCTTAAATCATTAAACCATTACACAAGTTATTGCTGTCTTTGGCAGCATCTCCAATATCCTTGGTAGCCTTCTTGGACTCCATTGACACATTAGTGTGTGCAATGCCACCTCAAGCAGCAGCCAAAGTTTGTGCAAGAAAGGCAAGCTCCCAGCTCCTTCAGCCTTTCTGTCCCACAGCCATGCTCCCACTCCTTAGACACTGCTTCTTGGCCTTCCTCAGGTGATCAGCAAAGGGAGATGAGGGGAAAATAACCCACAAGACAATTAAATAATTGTCATGAGTTCAAAGAGAGGAGAGAATATATATGTATATATCTTGGGTAAGTGAATTTGCAAGTAGGGATGATATGTGACAGATAGTTTCTCGGAGGGTTTGTGTGTCTGTTGTGTGGCTAAGGGCTTGAAGGGACTAATTTGTTATTTTAACTTGGAAAAGCATAATGGAGGGAGCACCAGCCCAGCAGCACCACTGGGATTATTTCACGTAAATCCTAAATCCTCAGTCCCTGTAACCCTGTGAATCCCCACCAAAGACTGCAAAACCAGCAAGCAGTTGAAACACCCTCCTAAATATTTTCTTACCCCTAGCGTGGTTTCCTACACCTCTCCCCAAATGCAGGCTGCACGGGACACATTAACTGGGTGGGCTGCTGCCACAGTGGGGTCTAGTTAGCTTGGGGTAAAAGGGATTTATTTTGCATGGTTTTATGCAAATTATTTACCTCTAGGGAAAAACCTTTCTTCGGGGGACTTTTAATGAAAACCTACATGAAAGAATCAGAGCAGCTTCTTTTTAGGCTGAACAAAGGTAGTAGACAGTTTAATTAGATTCTTCACAACAGAAGGAGAGAAAAAAATTGCAAGTGGCTTGAAAAGTGCTTATTCAGAGTATTTCTTGTCTCTGCTGCCTCGAAGGAATAGACATGTCTATAGTTTCAGGAGGAAAAAAGGAAAATCGGAAAAACTAAATACAGGGACTTGGTAATAAAAATCCCCAGTGTCTTGGCGAAATTATTCAAGCAGGGTTTTTCTCCTGCTTTACTTAGTTTGGGAGCTAGTAAGAGGCTGGGCTTAATACTGCTAATAATGCGCCAAGAGATCTGTGTGCATGGGAAAGAGCAGTATCTTCATACTATAGCAATGGGAAACTCGGAAGGGCAGATTAGAGATGAGAAGGTTTTTTCTTTTCCTCCTGAATGTTGCACAGGCATAAGAGGCATTGGTTCAGTGATTTCAGAAACAAAGCTGGAAAGTGGAAAAGTAAGTACTGATGTACAGTATTTTTGCTGCGGGAGCATTTCAGGTGCATGGTCAAGCACAGAACCGCAGGTGAATTTGATGTGAAGATGGGTTGGAAATCTACTCTCAGGCATGGCTTTGGGCTAAGCAAACTCTAAAGTACACTGCTCTCTAAGGTGTGTTTTCCACATAACAGTGCGTTTTTTTAAACTACTTTACATTAGTGTTATTCTCAGGTGCTCACGGGCACTCCATTCTAACGGGAAGAGAGCTCAGCTTGCTCTGGGGAGGATGTAGAGCCAGGCTGAGTGGAAGGGTTGCTTTCCCTGCCTTTGCTGCCACCTAGCACAACGGGCCGTGCACGTCGTGGGCTTCACAGGCTGCTCTTCAGCACGAGGCTTCATCCAAGGCAGAAGGATTTCTCATGCACAAGAGGCTACACAGAAAAATTGATGCTCACACTTACTATGTCTTTCAGCAACTAGGTTGCTTATTTTAAACCAGGTTCTTGTTAAGTGCTCTGAGTACAAGCTTTGCTGCCATGATCGCACCCAAAGTATACCTGCTGCTTCCTGCTGCTGTGTGACTGCCACGTCTGCTCAGAGGAGTTACTTTGTTAACCAAGATGACCAGTTCATGGAAGGCAAGATTACTGACAATGCCTCAAAACATGGAAGGATAAGCTTAAGTACATTACTATTATAATAATTGGAGTTGAGCTCCTGTATTATTATGAATATTGTGGTCTGCTGCAGTTCACCATCAGACTATCTCATAGTTTCAAGCATGTTAGTCTTGTGCTAATTTTGAATTTCCTGTGTCTGTAAAGATGGTTAGCAGTCCAAATATGGAATTGCATCAATTCATTAAACTCCACAAATCCCTTCAATATGGACCTAACTTCATTTTTAACATCCATGACTAGTGGGGCTCTAGCTGCTGCTGGTAGTTCCTCTATATCTTCACCAGCATTCAGCCTACTTTATTCCTCTGTTAGCTTTGTGCACTCTTCTACCAGGCCAGTGGATCCATCGCTGCAGTGAAATGTAGTTTCTCTTCCCTAGGCGTAGTTTCTCACTCTTGTAGTGAGACAAGAGGCACCATGACCAGCCTCAGCTTAGCCACTCTCTGCAAACCAGCTATTTCACAACTTGTAGTTAAATGAAAGTAAGAGGGAGCATCTGGAGTCTCCTTCAGACTGAGTGAGCAGCATTACACAACTTCAGCCTTTCTGTATTTCACATTTATCCCTACTGATCTTTTTTTCTTGTCTGATGATTTTGTAACTCTTCCAAGATTCTCCCTTTAAGGCATTTTCCTTTTGTATGCATTTCTTCATTTATTTTAAATGCCCATTTGTCTCTGATATTTGTTTTTGTGTTTTCCTTTGGGGATTTGTTTTGCTTTGGGCTCTGCTTGCCATCTGTTATGTTTCTACATTTCAAGTGCTGTCACCTCTTCATGCTGACTTTGATTCCAGCTGACTGTGTCGGTGCAGTACTCGTGTGGTTGTGTTACAGGTAACATTTTGTGACATTTTGTCAGAGGTTTGATGTCCTGAGGAATGTTCTAACAATGTCCTGATAAAAGTAGGAAAATTAACCCATCTCTCAACTTCCCTGCCTATCAGTGTTTTGCCAGGTACCCTGTGCCGTCTTCTGCCTACAGTTTCACCCCAGGATCTGTTGTGTTGACTTGGAATTTCTGTGATTTTATATGTGACTTCACTCAGCCCATATTTTAAAATCTAGAAAGACCCAACCCAAAATAAGGAGATCCTTCCTTAGCTGTTCCATAATATCCTAGAGCATTCACTATTTCCCAAGAACATAAATAATTGCCATGTGCTTAAACTCTGCTTTAGCACAAATCATACAGCGTGTCTTAATGATGTCCTTTAGTGACATTCCCAAACATCTTACTCCTGTGAGCAGCTTACAGAGTGCAGTGTGCACTGTACTTGTAAAGCAAAAATGAGGTTGAAGCTGCAGTTTCATTTTATGGTTTAAAGGCAGAAATGGGTTGCTTTGCCTCCTGTGAGAAGCACTGGTGCCCGCAGAGGGGTTATAGCTCTCCTCTCTCTGCCCCAGCTGATGGCAGGCAGGGCATTACTGGCTATGAAGAATAATTATGCCTCATGGTTATATCTTTCTTTACAGTGGCATCAACTCCTATGTGTGACTTGTAACTAATAATGAATTAAGTTTAGCCTTTAAATGGGATTTTGCTTACATATATGACACATCTCATATTGAAAGTTATAATTATCCAGCTTCATTCTATTTATGTCGTTACCAGTTTTTTACATTTGATCCCACCACCTGATCTCAAACTGTTACTCAGTGCTGATAAGACATGAGATTTCAGTGATAGCATTTTCTTCAACACCTTAATTGGACAGGATTTCATTATAGCAGTATACTGTCTAGCACATAAAATTATTTTATCTTTCCTGCAGAGGTTCTCTGTGAGGCTTTGTTGCCAAAAGAATTTCAGGGTGAAACTTCTGTCTTTGATATCCTCGTACTGATTTCTAGAATCAGGCATCTTCAGAAAATATGCAGTTAGATGAGAGACATTCTCAGAAATTAGGGGGTCCAAAGAAAGTGGTCCTTGGTATTCATTCTCAGTGCTCAGTTGAATGTCTGACACATCATGATGGTGAGACTTTAAGACATGAGCTGGGGAGCAGGGAATGGAAAGGACCATTTCTGCTCCTGTCTGAATCTGTCACCCAGCCCCTACAGGAGGCCACATCTGGCTCCTGCCCATTTTAAAGGCTCTGTGCCTCCGGCTCGGCACAGAAGCATTGCTGCTTTGTCTGGATTCCTCTCACCTACCATGCAGCCCTATGGAATCACACGGGGGCAAGCTGGACTTAGCACTTCTCATCAGTGTGTGGTTTGGGCGGTGACATGGCTAATGATCTGATTTAGCATGGCACATCTCCTCCCTCAGCAGTGACTGAAAGTCACTGCACTGTGTTTCCAATACGCCATGCAAGTAGGACATGAGAAACCTCAATTTTAAACTTAACTTTTTCAACATTGTTTTGAATACAGATCTCCTAAAACCTTTGCTTTAATTAACTTTTCTTGCATAGATAATTCATTTTTACCAGCAGCCTGTGCTACAGGATTCTCCTGACTTTGCACAGAGATAATATACTCTCTTTTTACTTCTGCCTGAAGCATAATTAAAATAGGAAGTGAAGTTTTGGTTGCACTTCTATCCTTTGGAGTAGTTTTTCTTGTGTGCACATGTGCAACCTCTTTTGAGATTATAGCTCTTATATTTCCTAAAGGAAGACTCAGAAAAAACAGGGCAGCCTTAGAGAAAAACAAAAAATCTTGGAAGAACATAAAAGTCTTGTGTTCATTACAGTTTGCCTTGAAGACTTTATCTGACATTTCTCTGAAACCTCAGTTATCAGAAGCAGTCATTTGCTCTGCATTATCTACTACCCCAATTCAAAAGAAATACTAAAGCGGTGCCATTCAAATTCAGACTGGAAGACAGGTCCCAAGGGAGATGCTCTGCCTCTTGTGAAGGCAGCTGGTTAGGGAGAAGAAAGCAGACGGTTAGGGAGAAGAAAGCAGACGGGCTTCTGGGCTCAGGATCCCTCTGTTATTTATCTTTAACTGCCTGGTTCAAATATACAAAGACTCTGTGGCTAAGTGTCAAGGCATGAGTGCACAGATCAAACTGTGCAGCAGGAGCGACCAGAGCCAGCAAGGACATACAGCCGGCCAGACGTGGTAGGGAGGGTGAGCAATGGTGCTGGGCTCCGTGTCCTGCTGCCTTGCCAGAGCTGAGCTTTTATCTGTGGCAGGGCAGTGCTCCTTGTTCAGGCACTTTCCAGGTCCCACACGTCTGGTTTGTGAGCAGAGGCTGTGAAGAGAACTTTTTCATACTGGCTTTTTCAGTCCACATCAGGCTGCAAGAACAACTGGCTGCCAGCGTGCCAGCTCGCATTGCTGCTGGCTCGGACGGTGCACGGCGCCGGTCTGAGCTCTTCCTGCGAGCTGTCAGGACACGGATGCAGCATCCGTGTGAGTGCTCAGAGGTGCTCAGCTAGTGTTCAAAGGAATAATCTCAGCTTCAGCAATGTGGGTTTCCACTTGTGCCAAGGCAGCAACGCTTTTAAATTCCCCATGCCCTTATTGTTCCTGACATCGGAAACACCAACTGCAAACTTACAGCCAATATGCTTGGGGGGAAAAAATGGAAAAACAGCGGCCCAAGTGTTAGCAAACCTTTTCACACTGCAAGCTTCCCCGTTCAAAGATCCTTCCTTCCCTTGCCGTCAGATGCCAGCAAAGGAGATGCAATATTTGGAGTTTGCCATGATACATGTTACGGCATTTGTAAGTGTGAACTGAGCAGACTTAACTCCATGAGGTGGGCAGGCAGGGAGTTCTTTCAGGCTGGCAAGGGTAAAAATTTTAAGGAATTGGGCACATAAAAAAAACTTCCTTTCCTCTTACAAAGGGGAATGAATAACTGCACTGTCTAAGCCACATTGAGCCAGCACAGAATATCCTGAGTTGGAAGGAGCCGGCAAGATCATCAAGCCCAAATCCCTGCCCTGCACAGCACCATCCCCAAGAGTCACACCGTGTGCCTGAGAGCATTGTCCAAAAGCTTCTTGAGCTCTGTCAGGCTTGGTGCTGTGACCACTTCCCTGGGGAACCTGTTCCAGCACCCAGCCACCCTCTGGGTGAAAAACTTTCTTCTAATATCAAACCTAAACCTCCCATGACACAACTTCAGGCCGTTCCTTGTCACTGGTCACCAGAAAGAAGAGGTTGATCCCTGGTTCTCTGCTTCCCCTCACAAGAAAGTTGTAACTGCAATGATGTCTCCTCTCGGTCTCCTCTTTTCTGGGCCAAACAAACCAAGTGACATCAGCTATTTCTCATCCATCTTGCATTTTGACAGCTTTTCTAACTTAAGACAACCTGCCTTGCTAAGTAATGTCTGTGCTAGTGGCAGCTAAAGTTGGTGATTTTATATTAGGATGGTTGTAATGGGGCAGCACTGCTCACTAAACAAAAATGTATGTAGTGAAAATGGGGGGAAAAACAGCCCAGCAACCTGTACAGGATCAAACATTTCCATTCCAGATGCACTGTTGTTACACAAATGGATTCTTGGGAGAAATAAACCTGCAACTTTTCTGCTAAATTGTAAGGTAAACCCAGCACACGCACAGAGCAGTATGGAATGCCAGGAAGGGAAATTTGGGTCATGGGCATATGAATTACTTTGAGCCAGTGATGTTTCCTTCATTTGACTTACTAATTTACTTCATGCAGCTGCCAACACTTGCTGCACCTCTTAAAATTGACTTCGCCCCACCCCAGCAGTGGCACATTTATATTGGGCTGAATCACCCCCACCTTCTCCAACACATCCTGCCTGTGCTCAGCCAAACATCTTTTCCTCTCTCCAGTTGCAAAATAGTAGCTGCTCCCAGCAGTTGAGTATTAAATCTGATTAAATTCGATGGAAGCAGGCCCTCATTCTGTCCCAAAGGAGCTGATACTACAGATTCACATGTTTTCCTTTGACTGCCTGTCTCCGCTGCTGTCTCTTGCCTGGCACACTGCCTGGAAAGGAGGAGGGACTGCAGAAACAGGACAGCTTGCCAAAGAAATCAAGCTTCTCCAGAAGAAAGCCCCAGTAT
Organism: Oreocharis arfaki; assembly: GCA_013398015.1. Lineage (NCBI taxonomy): Eukaryota > Metazoa > Chordata > Aves > Passeriformes > Paramythiidae > Oreocharis > Oreocharis arfaki. The sequence goes on along the minus strand of VZRR01002474.1, from coordinate 80,243 downwards.
GAAAATTTCAGCCTTTTTTGGGATGTCCCCTTTCTACAGGTGAAATACACTTTTATATTTTAAAATATCAGGTTCCCTCACCGTGAAACCTGTTAGTCGTTTGTGGATTTTTCTCTGGAGTGCAGGAATATCCTGATATATATTAGATAGATAGATAGATAGATAGATAGATAGATAGATAGATAGATAGATAGATAAATAGATATAATATAAAGAATATTTGTTGAGGTGGAAACATTATTAAGGAGCCTGAGTGTTTCTGGCTATATTTGCCCCAATGTGAGCATGCTGCTAAAACAGAAGCTTTCTCCTACTTTTGACATTGGAAATGGGGCCCAAATCCTCAGAGAAGGGCAAATTCATGATTGATGAAAACTTCCTACAAACCTAGTTCCGACAGTTGCAGAGATCTGCATTAAAATTAGGAGCTTGGGCTACAGAAATAATTATTTGCTTGCTATCTATTTTTGCTGCATGGTTTGAAGGCACATAGAAATCAGCACATCTACAGAAACTGCCTGTTTCACCAGCTAATAAAAATGATTAAGTGTAATAATGACAAAGCAAGCATGAGTGACATCATCTTGACATTTGCAAAGCCCAGGTGGATTGAATAATAATGCTCTGCTATTTGCCTTGCAACAGCAGCTGAAGTAGGTTCCACGCTCCTGTTTGTACCGAAGGAACAGGGCATCATAAAAACACACATGTACACTCACCTAAGCTGCTGTGTAAAGTCAGACAGTAGCTGGTCCTGTAGCCATTAATGTAAGATGCTATGAGTTAAGAAACTAGAGATGGATTGATGCATTCCAACAGCTGAGATTTTCTGGCTGCCTTTTTAGGTCAGCTCTCTACTCCCATTCTTTCTTGAAGTGTGTTTTTGGGCCCTGGTGGGTGTTTAGCTGCCCACATGCCAGGCTCTTCTGACTCACCTTGCTGCAGACAGCAACAAAAGCTGTCCTCAAAATTTAAATGTTTGGCAAACTGTACATCCACTGGCTCACAAGGAGAGCTCTGCAAATGAAGCACTGGGCGTGGAGTAACCAAAGCAACTTAAAAGTGGTTTCAGCACGACTTCAGACCCTTTGCTGCACCAGAAGGGTGGAATAAATCACACAGTGTAAGTGTCTATCAGTTCATTTACTACAGCTGCTATGCAGAAAACTTACTGCCTCCTAGAAATGGTGTTTGTGCATACTGTAGGATGACAGAAAAATACCAGAAGTTCTTTATACAAATCTTCCTCTCTTGCTAGAAAAGCAGCCTTCTCTTATCAAGTTTGCTCTCCATGGGGATCTTAAGGAGGTGGTGGGATGGGCACAAAGACCCAAACCTAACCACACTAGCTCCTCAGCTGTAACTTCCTATGTCTGTGTGACCAAGCCTGAGCCAGACCGGCTGAACAAGATATTCCACAGCACATGAGGCACTGGAAACTGGGTGGCTGGGTCAGCCAGGCTGCCGCCTCTTCCTCTGACTGCTCTGCAAAGGCAGCCCAGCAGAGCACCGCACCACGCACTGCCCCAGGCCAGGGGAACCACAGGCGCTCGAACTTGCTTCAACCCCCTCCAAAGGCGAAGCTCTACTGGGATGTAAGCCTTGTTCTGAAGACCCTGGGTGTCATCACAGGAGATGGCTGCAAGAAAGATTTTGGACCAAGACAAGTGGCAGAGAGAGGAATTGGGTAGCAAGCATGACTACTATCTTGCTTTTGAGAGGAAACCACGAGGCTGGAGGTGAGAACAGCTGATGAGCAAGTCTAACACAGCATTGACTACCAGGTATCTTCCACTACATACTACTGAGTTACACTTTGCTCCTAACAGGCCCTGAGGGCTGCTGAGGTCTTCTCCTGAGCCTGCTCCTCCAGCATAAGTGCCGCCACCACTGCTCAACTCAAACAGCAACTTTGGTCCTGGAAATGCCATCAATGCTGCTGTGCATCTGTGCTGGTGTCAGGTTTTGCAAGGAGAAAAGGTAGCCAGGAAGTCTTGTTTCCATAAATGTGACTCAGGATTGCCCAGAACTAGGATTCCAAAACTAGTTGCAGGTTTGGGGGTGCTTGCTTCAAGTGTGACACTTGGTTTACATATTCATTAATGCCTTCAGAGACTGAGCCAAGCTGCAGTCAGCCTTTCCCCTCAAGCTTGTTCACACAAAGCTAGATCAAATACCAAAATATCTGTCTGGAAAGTGGAAATCTATGGTAAAAAACATTAACCAAGCAAGCCCACAAATGCTGTGCCCACTAGTTAAGAAAATAATTCCACTGCATAATGAGCAAAAGAAAATTAATTCATTTCTAAACAGACTTCAAAGGTTTTGGTGGATCTGTCAGAAGAATGTTTTTCACATGGTAGGGAGACATCTAATCATTAAAGCAGTTTCTGGAGAGCTGGCAACTCCGTTACAGAAATAAGAGCTCAGAAATGTTTCTAGGTACCTATGGCAGATTTCAAATAGATCAGGGAGGCTTAGGTTGGACATTAGGAAGAATTTCTTCACAGAAAGGGTGATTAGACATTGGAACAGGCTGCCCAGGGAGGTGGTGGAGTCACTGTCCCAGGAGGTGCTTAAGGAAAGACTGGATGTGGCACTCAGTGCCTTGGTCTAGCTGACATGGTGGTGTTGGGTCGTAGGTTGGACTTGATGATCTCAAAGGTCTGTTCCAACCTAATTGATTCTGTGATTCTGTAAAAGAGAACTAACAAATGCTCAATGGGGTCTCCATTTCTGTTCCCGCTTAGGAAGTAACTGAAAGAAAAATAAGTTGCTCTGAGCAAACTGTAGACCTGACCATAAGAAAACATGACTGAAAGAAATAGAAAAGCAAACCCATCTGGAATATATGAATGTTAGCCTCATCTGCATCCCAATTCATCTGCCACAAATTCTGTGTAAAGATGACACAAAATTGTAAATTCCTACCCTCCCTGATGTTTGGCACATTCTGTTTCTCATTAAAAGGAATTAGGTAAAAACATTTCCATTTCTTCTTTTTTTAAACTTTCCAGATCTTCTCTAAATAATAATTGTTTTGTTAGAATTTCGGCATCTCGTATTTCCAGAGCATGGCATGGTTTTAGCTGGAAAACAAGAGCCAAAGGCGATGCGATGAGTTGTGCTGCAGCCGCTCGTTACAGTAACTGGTACGGACAGCAAGGAGCGGTGGCCTTTCTCCCGTGATGGCTGCAGCACGAGGCCCAGTGGAACAGGAACTGCTCCACAAGAGCTGACTCAGCTCCATGGTGGGGAAAAAGATACTGGGTCTGCTTTATTTATGCAGCCTGATGTTAATTCCAAATGGCATCTCACCTTGTAATGTTTCACACACGGGCAAAAGCAAGAAGTGTTACAAGCACTTCAGGTTTTAAGAAAACGCTAACTACAGTTCAAAAAGTTTGTTACATCTTTCTGACCAATTTTCTGATGTAAAGAGATAATTCTAACCATTTTTAAATGTTTCAGGAAGCAACATATGGTATGCATGCGATGTATGCCGTGACAAAATTCAAGGTTGCAAGTGGCAAATCCGCAACCATCTGTGCAACACAAAATTATGTAAAAAAAAAAAAAAGCAAATACTGCAAATAACCCATAATGAGAAAATTATCATGGAATCATAGAATGGCTTGGGTTAGAAGAGGACCTTAAAGATCATCCAGTTCCAATTCCCCTGCCATGGGAAAGGACACTTTACACTAGACCAGGTTGCTCAAAGCCCCATCCAACCTCGCCTTGAACACCTCCAGGGATGAGGCATCCACAATTTTTTCAGGCAACCTGTTCTGGTGCCTCACCAGTCTCAAAGTGAAGAATTTCTTCCTAATATCTAATCTAAACCTACTCTCTTTGGTTTAAAGCCATTCCCCCTTGTCCTGTCACTATATGGCCTTGTCAAAAGTCCCTCTCCATCTTTCTTGTACCCCCCTTCAGGTACTGGAAGGTGCTCCGATGCCCCTCTGCAGCCTTCTCTTCTCCAGGTTGAACAACTCCAACTCTATCAGCCTACCTTCATACAAGAGGTACCCCAGCCCCTGATCATCTTCATAATTTTGAGACTATCATTTCTTTTTACTAGTCCTGAGTTTAAAAAAAAAGTGAAGAGAATAGAAAAGTGTCATCAGACTGTATCTTGAAGTTTTAGCAGACACATTTTGGAGAATTATCTTACTTAACATGTATGTTCAGTACTACTCTGCTCATGTAGCAATTCCACCCACTTCCACATTTACTTTTTGGTACCATAATTTTTTGATGCAAAAATAACACCAAAAAAAAAAGCATGCTAGCATCTATGATGGGCTTAATAGGGATTAAGCCCTTTAGAGCTAACACACTGTCATCATAGCTGCATCTTCTCCACAGAATAATAAGATGAAGCAATATAATGCTATACTTGTACAGCAAACCCCATACCGGATGAGCCACACAGTTGTGTTGACAGTGCTGATTAACTGCTCTACATCGCATTTGCAGAGATTAATTTCATGTGAAAGCATCCTAATAATAGATGTTCAGACTGAACTCTGCTATTACACAACAGGACAGTAAATTGGCCAGTAGGAGATTTGGGTCTTGCTGAGAGATAATGATGAATACCTGTCAGTACAGCAGTTGGTCTACTTCCAAACAACCTAAAAATACATATCCTGCTTATACTGCTCACATGGGGAAGCATGTAATGTCTTCAGCGTATCTAAAGCCTAACCAGACAATCAGTGGTCTAGTCTAACCCTGCTAAAAACCCCTTTGAACACTTCTGCTTCATGCACAGTAAACCAAATCAGCTAAGAAGATGCCTAGTCTATAACCTTACTTGTGAGAGTCTCTATCCATGTCTGCCTCTTTTTCAATAAAGCAAAATAGGCATTCACACCCTGAATACGTACAAATAAACCTTACTAGCCAGTATTTATGGCCTTTTTTCTGTTGCAGAACTTTTGACTTAAGTGGTACTGCAGTGCTTGTAAAGGCCTTCTGCAGCACCGACTGCAAAACTCTTACTGTTTATGTGACTTTTGTCGTTTATTCCACTGTTGTCTGAATTATTTTTCCTTTCTTTCATTCCTTCTGGCGTTTTGTTCCTTCCATCCCTTTTCACACTGCAAGACAGGAAGGGCTTCTCAGGGGTAGGACATGCTGCTCAAAACCACTCAGAGTTCAGCAGGACAGGCCATGAATCATTCCATTTAGCTCAAATATGACACAAAATTTCAGAAGTCTGTTCCAGTTGTCAATTTTATTCGAAAGGTGTCTTCTAGACATTTTTAATATATAGAAATAAATATGAAAGGCATATACAAATATCAACACTTAGAGAGTACCAATACTGCCCTTCATTTTGTATACTGATCTTTCAATACTTAAAGGGACAAAACTGCAGCAAACAGCCCACACACTTAATAAAATAAATTTTACAAAATCTCTGATAACAGCATCCGTTCATGTCTAACAGAACCTTTTAGATCGAGTTCTCTTTTACATATATGCAACCTCGACATGAAATACGTTCAGCTGTCTTTGAGATGTTCACAACATAGACTGATGTACGTTTTCCTCAAGATGGACAGTAAAAAAACAGTCATACTTAAGTTAGTTAAGTTATACTTCAATGCAGGAATTCAGCATTATCACTTTTAATGACATGCTGTGTTAACACAGTATTTTCAAAACACATTCCAATAAATTAAAAAGAACACAATCTTCCCTTCAAGTAAACCCCAAGTAATTTTTAAAAATTCAGAGCGGGCATTTGCTTTTATATAACATGATTCTTCCCAAAGCTTAAAAAAATTTAACACTACATAAAATGTTTTTGGTATAAAATAATATCAAAGTAAGTAAGCCTTTTGCTTCTTGTAAACCACAATTGATAGACAATTTCCCATAAAGTGATATTTTTCTAACATAGGGCATCATCCACATGCACTTATGCAATGTCACTAATTTACACATTTAAAAGAGCATAAAGCAAAGTATGTGCTTAAATGGTGAAAGGAATGAATAGTATATTGAATACAACTGCTCCTCCATAAGTTGGTTATTTGTCTGGGGTTTTGGGGGGTGTATTTTTTTTTTTTTTAAGAAAATGTCAAACCCCAACAATACTGAAAGGAGATCATGACATATAGCAAAAAAACCCTTTTGTCTTTTCTGAAGGAATTTTTCCTCATCCCAAAACGAAAAAGTTCCCAGATGTTGATTTAAGAAACGTAGATTAAAATTCCTGGAAATCAGAAGAAATATTTCAGATATTTCCTATTTGGACAATAAAACCATAGCCTTTAGCTAAGAAAGAATATAACATCATAATGTGCTGTAAGTGCACAAAAGCCCTATCTTGCAACTCTCTCCTGTTGATTGAATTATTTTCACTTAAGGAAAGTATACAGAACTTCCCCCTCCTTCATCATTTAACCTACATAAATAACTGTTTGAAGAATATGTATGTTTAACTGTTTACCCACATACTAAATCTAAAGGGTATTTCGGAATGTCTATCCTGTTTTTCAAAACAACTGCTCTTAGAGTGTTGTAACAATTTTCTCTTTCCATCAAAACAAAGCTTTTTGAGCTCATGTTACTGAGCTCAAAACTTACTCTCTACTTCCTGATGTTTGAACGCTTGATTCATTGTTTCAAAAGAGAATTTGTAGATTCACTGAGAAGTAAATTGGACAAGTGTCTACTGAAGGGCAGATATCCAATATGGCTGGGCTTGGAATAGCAGTTGTGTTGCAGGGTTCTCATTCACAGCATCGGAGTGTTTCCATAACAAACTTCCTTGGTTCACTGTAGCTCTCTAACCAATTTTCACTCCTCTGAACCCCTTCTGAGCTCTGCCTGCAAAACCAAACACAATTGTTACTCTCACACTGCTGGGAAACAGTCCACCACCCCTGGGCTGCAGAACCTCTAGCAATGCCTGCAAAACCTCTGTTGCAATGTATTTGGTTTTGCAGGCATTGCTAGAGGTTCTGCAGGCCAAGGGTGGTGGACTGTTTCCCAGCAGCGTGAGAGTAACAATCTCAGGATAAGTTTTCATATGAGTTGTATAGCATTAATCTGGCCCACAAAACCTCCTTACAGTAATGAGCGTCAAGTCAGACTCCAGCTCTGCAGAGGGTTTGATATTCAGGTTAGAGATGCACCATGGTGGGGATGGGAGACAACGACAGACCAAAAGGAAGACAGACCATATACATAAAGGCTTGCAGGGTTATTTGGAAAAAAAACAAAACAAACCCAAAATCAACAACCCAGACACTTCCAAGCTAGGAATGCATTTATCAAAAATTAAACTTTGCCCCATTATGAATGATTTGAAGTCTGGGTTCCTGAGCTTGATACCGGACAGGGGAAAGGACAAGGGCAAGTGACTTCTATCTTAAATTATACAGCAGTATCATTAGGACAGTATTTTAAACCTACTATTAGAAGAATGAATAATTTACAAATGTGACTTTAAGAATATTATAACTAAATAGCAGTTATAGAAGTTTAAGTTCAGAAGACCTTAATCGTCTTTCTTTTGTGTTTGAAATCGTTCCATTAAAGCCCTAAATATATTTCCTGGTATCTTCTGATGTTTGTCTATGAGAGCTTGGACTGCTGCTTTTGTCTGTAGGGAAAGAGAAAAGGTTTTGGTCAGAAAAACTCATCTTTATACTGCTCATATAATAACACAATTTCTAGGTTCTTTTTCATCCTTTCAAATATCACAGAACTACTGCAAGTTCAAAATGCTATTCTTCCATATTTAAGCACACAAGATGTGATTGTGGCAACATTGCCACGAAACACACCAACAAAATAGTATCCCTTTTCTCTGGTAGCTGTTATGTCTTCACAAGCTCTATTAGTGATATGCAGAAGTCAAATGACAACAGAGTAAATTCATGAAGAGACTTAGGTCTATAAAGCATGTCAAGCACCTGCATGATGTACTGCAATTCAAACTCCTGCCTATGCCCAGTGTTTTGCACCAGTAACACTCTTCCAGTGGGCATCAACTTTGCTTCTACACATGCTCAGAAGCAGCACAGGAAACACCATTGTGTCTCAGCACATTTGACTTGTACGAAGTAATGCCCTCTGGATCCAAGTCTCCTGAAGGAACTGGTCTTGTAACACATGCTCAGGCTACTTAGCTGCATGTGACAGCAGCCTTCACTTTCACTCAAAAACAGGCCAAGGAGTGCACAGCAGTTACTCTTATTATATAAAAGCTCTATAGGGAACATTCAAATGCAGGGCAACATGCAAAAGCTGAGGTGAGAACACACCATAATCTTCCTATTCTGCCTAGACAAGCACAGTGATAAGCATAATGAATTCTTAAGGCCAGAAACAGAAGAACAGAGAATTATTTGCCTCTGTAAATCAGTGGTCAGCAAGGGCAGATGTTGGTAGAATGTTGCTTGCTGGTACAAGCACCCACTGTTTATATGAAGTAAGTGTGATCAACTGTTAAGTCCTTGGAGAAGGACTTTATACATCTGGTCCTAAGTGACTCTAGAGATCTAAAATTTTTATGAGGTAAAAAATTTGAGCCTAATGTTTTTTCTACATATAATGGGAAAACACATACAGTGCCATAGCCTGAAACATCAGAGACAACTTTAAAATCACTCTACCTAACAAGGATTCTAGGTAATTCGCATTCTAGGGGCCTTCTCTAGCAGAATCTGAACTTAAGTCAGAAGCAAGCAAGGGTTAGCACAAATGTAAGATGCCAATGCATGTTTGAAAGTAATTTAAACACATTCTCTGCTGCAAACCAGTAGCTCTGAAGTCCTGTCAGAGTGAACCCACAAAACAACCAATCATTTTTCCATAACCAGGGCCTAAGATACTGCACATAAACATTTTAAGAGTCTTTTTGCAGAGACCTAATCATAGGCCAAACAGATGAGGAGACAACTGAACTGACGCCTGCATGGTCAAGAAAAGTCTCTCTCTTAAGTGAAGTTTTCAGAATATGGTAAGTGACCATCTGTGGAGTTTTCAAAAATACCTATTTCAGCCCACTGTCTCACTGCTCCACCACTTAACTGGTTTATGTCTTTGCACTGTGAAATCTATTAATAAACTGAATGAACACAAGGACCCGATAATCCTTTCTACAAGGCATCTAAATCTGAATTAGAGGAACATTCAGAAGTTAAATTCTTGGGTTAGAAGCTGAACAAAATAGAAACACACTAGACAAAACAGTGAAATTATTTACCTTTTTTAAAAATTGTATGTAATTCCAACAGTTTGTGAACACAGATTTGCTATGTTTGAAAGGCTTCCTTAGTATCTTTCTGAAAACACCAGGAAGCAGAACACTTCCTCTTGGGTGAAGTGCTTCTCTCTATCAACCCAGAGCTGTCTTATCTGACCGAACTTCTTTAGTCTTTAAAGCAAGTTGTTTCTCAAAGCAAATATAGGATGCAATTAACTTTAAAAGACCTAGAACATCTGCATGTTGTAGTAATAAAAAGACAGTATTTAAGAAGGACATTCTGAGTTAGGCAAGTATAAAACTTACCCTGATTCCACCAATTTCTATAACTGCCTCCTAGACAGAAATCACTTGACAAGCCTATTGCAGTGGTTTTTATCAGAACATTCAATATTTTAAATTTTTATATATAAGATATTTATCTTACCTTCTCGGCTAGTTCCTCAGCAGTCATATTTGGTTCATATGGAATGGGTTCTCCAATAAATGTACGTAGTTTGACTGGAAACCCCCCGTACAGGGGAACTACTGGCAATCTAATACGCTCATATAGTGACCTAAGTATTTCTAAAGTGAAAAAATGTAGAGGAAAGCAGGAGCAAGAAAGGCGGGGAAGGGAAGGGAGAAGGGGAGGGGGGGAGGGTGAAGGAGGCAAGAGAGGAAGAGAGACAGAGAGGGAGAGAGAGGGGGAGAGAGAGAGAGAGAGAGAGAGAGACTCAGATTATTCTATAAAGGTTTTTCTCCCCAGTATGTCTTAACATTGAAACTAGCTTGTAAAGTAATCTAGCCCCCAACCCAGACTCTCAAATAATGTGGCATCTCAAGTGCTATCCTACCTTGACTTTCATTTCCTAAAAGCTGCATTAGTGATAATATCAGACTTGTTTCTACCCTAACTTGGTGTGAAATCTTTCCTCCAAAGAGTAGCTGAAACGAGAAGGAAGAAGAGGAGAGAAATTCAATAGCTGCCTCTCTGGAGAGGAAGGGAATGCTATGCAACACAGGTTACAGGTTCAGCTCATTTGACAGGTTAGCATCAGAAACTAGTATTGGAAGACTGCACTGTTCAGTCCCATTGACGTCTAGAAGATCAGAAATAGCCTTATCTGCCTAAAAGTCAGTCATGCTAACATACTGAATTGCTCTTTCAGATCATGCACAGTTAACAATATAGAAAGAGAGAAAAACCAGGTATTTCAATCAGCTCTAAGAGGACACAATCTTCCCCACATGCCACCTTCTAAGCGTTTATCCCAAATGTACCCAGAAGAGGTTCTTTGAAAAATGTGAGCTAATATTATCATCTTTCTCAATTTCAGACAAGAAATTCCATTAACTGGGGTGTTGGCATAAGAAAATCCTTATTGTCAAGATGTGGAATTTTCTGTACACAACCTATAAAAGACAAAACTACTGCACCTGAAGTAACACCTCCAGTGATCAAGAGAGCTACACTCCTCCAGTAACTCTGCTGTAGAATGCAAGTAGCATAAATGATTTTGGCTTCAACTTCATCTGTTTGGGATTCTCCTGAACACAGCAACAATTAATTGCTGTTTATTTTTGTACAATATGACAAATGTGTGAATTATTCTAGCTTCTGCATCTGATGCCTTGGCTTTCTCCATGCAATACACAGCTCTTAAATGGAGAGGGAGAGAAACAGAAGTGTGTTGCCCTGCAGCCCTCTAAAGAAGCTGATGTTGCCATACTCGAGGCAGAACACGTGGTGTGGAGGAGATTTGTTCAGGCCCCTCTGCTAGGTAGTAACTAAGAGAATATAACAAAGAGGGAGTTTAACAATAGCAAATGAGCAGAGATGGGGGCATCTAATCATCCCAGAGATGGACTGTTCAGACAAAGACCCATCTACTCATGTTCTGGCTGCAAGTTCCATAGAGATAAGAAAGGAGAGCTGCCAAATGCAAGGTTTTGTGAGGAACCACAGGTCTAGTGCAGAATAGAAAAGCAACTACAGATTATATGTAGTGCAAACCATTCAGACTTTAAGTGCAGTTAGAGCTGTAAGTACAGAGATTTAGGAGGACATTTAAAGGCATTACGTGTCAGTTGCAAACCTGTTTGCCTTGCTTCTTAACAGACAGCAGAAAACCTAGGGTTGGCCTAGCAGGTATAAGCAGAGAAAAAAGTGCTTTGTATTTTCCTTCCTTTTTCTTTCTTCTACTGCTTTTGTAAAAGAACACTGCTATGTGGAAAATAACTTAGATGAGCCAGTACCACATCTAATGCTGATATTAAATCCTGATAACATCTCTGAACTCTACCAGAGAGCAAACATTGAGAAACAGGGTTGTGTTAAATCTAAAACTTACACAAGGATTATTTCTACAAAGATAGGGTAAATACATATGGAAAAATAAACTACAAAAAAAATAGAAAATATCTTACTTATTCCTCCTAATGTCCTAAAGCCTTCTCGAACATTTTGTGTAAACATAGGAATGATGGGCTAGGAGGGAAAAAAAATAATTAAGAACTTAAGGAAGATAGCACTATCTAAAAAATGTCTACCTCACTTAAACTCAACAAGCAAAATAATTTCAGAAGTGTTTCTTAGACAAGGATATATAGAGAGCAAAACAAGTATTCTGAAGTCCTTCTGTGACCTTCTGCCATGAGGTTTAAAACTGGAGAATAAGGCAAGATTTCAGTGAGTCACTGTTTCAGCAAGTCTATTTCCTTAGAGCAGTCCAGAATTTCAGAACCTATGGAGCATTTAGGCATCCCTCCCCCCATCTAGCAGTGTTTGCACAGTCGTGACTTAAGTGCTTAAACCTCTTACCTAATTTGTAGTTATGCTCAAAGGGAAGAATTCACAGGATTGGGACACTAAACTTGTCTGATTCCTCTCTGCTATGCTGATGGTATTGCTTCACACTTGATGTGTCACACTCAATACATATCCATGACTTATTTCTGCTGATGAGTACTTGGAATGGTGTTGAATATTCCAAGTTTTTACTGCTGTTTTTGAAATTGCAAACAGCTGTCAAGATTTACAAGAACTGTGAGGGGGTCAGCTACTATATAAAGTTTTTCAATATCATTTTATAGTATGTACCCACTGTACACAGCATCATCAGAAATACAGAACTCTTCATGGGACTTTCATACACTCAAATTCTTTCAATTTAAAGACAAGCATGGAGATGAGCTAGCACATGTAACTTTCCAGACACGCACCAAGTTGGGGGGTTTTTTGAGAGAAAAAAAGTCTGCAAAAAATTACAGATAATAAAAAGAAGAGTAGCTGCCTCAACTGAATGCATACAAATATCTTTATTCCAGAACAATCTTATTTGGAACATCTTACATCTGACATAGAGGAAGAAATTTTTGTTTATATGACAGAAATTCTGGCACAAAACCTGCTGAAATGAGACAACTTCAAGAAGTTGAAGGTCCCAGTTTTAGACACATTTTTCTCATGTTTCAGACACATTCTTCTTTCCACAAGGAGTTCTGCTTATGATTCAAGGCGACTTAAAAGTTCATCTTTAATCTAAATAAAGATGTTTTTCCCACTTTCAGCCTGCCTCTGACACTCTTCCTATTTTACTGCATCTCTCAGGGTTTTTTTTAGGGGGGATGAAGCTACAAGACTCTAGTGAGTGCATACAGGGAACCAAACACACATACAATAAAAGAAATGTAACTAGTACAACCATTGCTGAATCTCAAGTATGGCCTTTCACAGGCTATTACAATCCACTAGTAAAATCTAAACCTGTTGAAAATACCTGTTTACACAGTGTTATTTTCCTTGTGAGAAAAGTGATGCCCACTTGGGTCTTGAAAGTATTCTATTTCTATATAAAATCCAGAGATTTAACTAGTCTGTCTTTGACAGTAACTAAATATAAAACTCCAGGTGTGAGACTTGCTTTTAAATTAGGTATATGCAGACCTATGGACATATGCACACATCTTCCAAGTACAAATATAGAACGAGAGGGACTCTGAAATGATTACTAAAATAGTTAAAATTCAAACACATCACACACTGCTTTGCCTTAACAGTTGGTCCCCTATGAATAACTCCCTGCCTGCTGACCAAGCCCAATGCTGTACATTAGAACTGAAGAGAGCTCCCACCAGTGACCAGCATCTCCTGCCGCTGCACACCCCGGACATCCCTCACTACCATAAAACGCCAATACAGTACGTAGTGACAGTGAGTGTACATCCTGCTGGGTCACGCCACACTTCAGCGATAGAACAGCAACATTGAGTCGGACTCTGTGATCCTGATGGTCCCTTCCAACTCAGCATATTCTGTGACTCTGACATGCAGAGTTGTTTCCCAATCATGCAGGCCAGGAAGGGCTAAGCCATCACAATACTAACCAGGTATGTGTAAAACAGCACATGCTTGTTATGGAAAAACCATCCTTTATTTTGTCTCTCGTTCTTTTGAACTCTGGATTTCCTAACCACACTATTCTTAGCTGACTCTAAAGCCTTATCTATCAAAAGCAACAAAAAGAGTCTTGAAATGTAGTTACTAGAGCAAGTAGGCCATAGCCATGACAGTCAGAAATCTAACATCAAACACAAGATAATCAAAACAGCTTTCTCTGAAAGAAAGTACTAATAACTTAGCATTCTTTGCTTCTCTTCCATGATGTGTCACACTTACCACTTTTGCATCAATGGCCACCTGAGCAAAGCCCTTCCGATTACTCCACAAAATAGCATACGTTTCATCACTGAAGAGTGCTTCCCGAACTCCACCTGGGGCAATGGCTAACAGATGGCCCTTCTTCAGAGTCCTGACACAAGCTTCTTTTGGTCCATGTATAACTCCATGTACATCAAGTAGTATTTTAAAACCTGTAGGGTAAGATAGTATTAATTCAGAAAATGTTAATTCATACTACCATTGAGTACAGATTTCCAGCACAGAACACTATGGCTAAAACTTACTTGTCTAATAAGCTGCAGCCCCAAGCCCCAGAGAGAGAATGAAGCATTAAGTCCAACTTACAGATTTTGGTCTGCAAAGTTGAAGATTTAGGGGTTTCAGTGGCTTTCTGTCATAGTAAAGTCAGGTGTTATCCCACAATCAGGACTAAACTGAAAAAGAACTGTCAAGCACTCCATGATGTCTTTCAAGTGTCCCTTCAAAGGAGTTGACTCAAGGGCACTGGCTTCTTGCTCAAGCTCTACTGTTCAAACACAGCATAGTCCAAATAAAGAGCAACCAGAAGCAGTACCGGGAAATTGTTGTGGTTTTGTTTTGTGAACTTTGGCAAAGAGCAGTCATGCATAAGAAGGAGAATGACAAAGAAAATGCATCATTCTCTTCATTACGCATCACTGCGGCGATGGACTCTGTTTCAGTCTGTGAGTACCTGGATGGCATTTCATACAGAGGAATCTAGTAAGCCTCAGTTGGGTACACTCGCCTTCTGTTAATATTGTAACTGAGGTTTTTAACCTAAGGTTACAGCAACTCCTCATATCACTTTGAATTTGACATGTCATTCTGACTGTACTGCTCAAGAAACAGCCAAACGTCAAAAATTTGCTACAAGCATCAAAAGGAACATATCTGATCAATTCAGACAACTTGTCTATCGTGAAAGGACATAACTAGCACAAACCTCTGTTTGCAGGAAATAAGTCCTGTTCAGTTGGTTCAATAAATTTTAAATTTATACAGTATTTATGAGTAGTGCATACCAAAATGGTAACTTTGGATGACTGGGCAGAGTAAGGGAAGCATTACTTCTCTTTCTTGAAGCTCCCCACTGCAGCAAACAACCTTATCAGCCACAGAGAAGGACAAAGAACTGATCTAGTTCGGTTTGCCTCTCAATAACAAATGAATAGCTATGATTATAACCACACATTTGTTACATACACACACACTAAGGGAGAGTCCAAATATAGTTAAGAAGACAGTGACCTACCATATCTTACAGCTTGCATAAACTAAGGGCTTGGGAAGAAAAGAATGAGGCAACACATTATTAATCTATTCTTAACTCCGATCTTTAACTAGTAGCTGGTGTGAGTATAATTACTCCGAACTCATATCTATACCCAATCAGGATCTGACTGTACACATGGCAACAGGACACAAGCTGCATTACACCTGTCTCATATTTTGCTGTGCCTGCCTCACACACTGCTGATGACACTCAGTCTTCATTTGCATAAAGGAACACCTGAAACAGAGTTTACCTAATGGAAAATCATTTCTTTCAGGTGCTTTTTTGGTAGGATTTTCAATGGCTGATTTTTACAATGCTTTACATTCCTAAGCTAATTAAAGCTCTCTGGAATGTACCTGGTGGTAAAAAGCTGCCTGTCTCTAAGTCCTTTCTGTCAGTAAGCTCAGGAGATGGACAAAATAGTCATTAAAAGAGTTGAGAAGAGCAGGAAAAGAGACTCCAAGGAAGCAGAGACTGTGACAACACCGTTCCTTTCTGCATTGGATACTCTGGGGAAGGGGCAAGGGGGAGGGTGTGTGTGACAAAGCAACACCATGAATTTGTCCAGTTCAGGTATCAGTAAAAAAAGAACAGAATATTGACAGAATACAGACAAAAAACTGTACTACAGAAAAGTTGTGCAAGAAGGTTTCAAGTCTTCACAAAATTTCTCAGCTGTATTTCCCCCCACCTTGACTTTTTGCATCAACTTTATATTCTGAACTGTACTTCATAGCCTTGCCAGCAGATCACACACTACTATGGATAGCTCTGCTTCAGTACCAAAGAAGAACCTGGCTCCCTTAAAGCAGCTGAGAGACAGAATCTGCAGCGGCCCTGAAAGGACAGCCAGGGTACCTGTGTCCAAGGCAAAGGTCATCACAAAGTTAGAAGAAACACTGGGGTAGTACCAGGTAGCACTGTACGAAAGTGACCAAGAATCTATTTTTTTCCATTTTAAACAACAAAATAACTTTCAAAATTACCTAAACACAATTTTTCAGCCATGCAGGACATGCTAATTCTTCCAGACACCAAGAAGTTCAAACTTAATACTACTACACAGTTCAACCTGAACTCTGCCCTTGGCCCCAACATACTCTTCTCCTATTTTCCACAAGACTGTGTTGGCAGAAATGTTTGAAAACCCTTTGGATAGAACCCACTAATACATGTAAGACTGCTCTCAACTTGTGCACTACATACATTTCTCTATCTTGGCTCCAGTAACTGTAACATCAGGGCTGTCAGCTACAGGGCAGCAGGACAGCAAGGATGCCATCATTTTCCTGTGGTTGACCTTTAGGACCCCAGAGAGGAACCATTTGAACCATTGAATCCAACCTTCCACAGCTGTAGGTAATCACACATGTATATCTGCAGAGCATCTAGTCCACAAGATACTTTGCAACACCTTGTGCATGTAACAAGACAAGAAGCCAAAGCTCCTTTCATCTGGAACATTACAGGAAAGGGACTCTTAGTTACATAAAATAGCAGGCAACCTTTCAAATAGGGCTCCCAGATGACTTTAGGAAGCAAAAATGGCCCATACTATAGCAGAGGATGATGCAGAAGAACACAAGTGAAATCTCAATCCTTTCTAAACACGTTGGAAAAAGGCTTTCTCCTAAACTTAGAGAAGTCGATGTATTTCTGAGCACTACACACCTAAGAGTCTAAAGGAACCAGAAGCCTGGAATATTGAGGTTGTTCTTCCCTGTGGCTAACCTCTAGTTATAAAAGAAGGAAAAAAAGAATTCACATGACTGTATTTCATGTCCTTCTCCTCCAAAATGCAGGCAACAAAAGCATACTTAATACTGACACAACTTTGACACATCTATGTGTGTCTAACGGCCTCCCCAAACACCCTGCCACCCCTTCCCATTTCCCCTGCATTGAACATAACAACTTTTGGTTAAAACAACTCCTGAAAAGGCATCCGATTTAATCTGAACACCTAATCAAGATCAGACAGCCTTAGAATTAGGATAAAATTACGTAGTCTTTCTGGTTTGATTCACAAGAGAAGCAGCATCTAGCTGAGTTGCCAGTCATAGATTACTGTGCTTATTTTGAAACAATCTGGAACATTTTCTGGGCTCTTTGGTCTTGTCTCCCTGAACAGCCTTAATTCCTTCACAGAACTAGAGAATTATGTAGATTAGAAGGAAGCTCTGGAGGTTATCTAGTCCAGCCTCCCACTCAAAGCGGGTCCAACTAGATCAGAGCCTCACCCAGTGGAGTTTTGAAAGTCTGCAGGGATGGAGATTCCCCAACTTGTCTAAGCAATCTGTTCAGATGTCTGATCACCCTCATGGTAAAATACCTTTCCACATGTCTAATCAGAATTTCCTGTGTTGCAACTTGTCTCTGTTGCTTCTCAGTCTATCGCTGTGCACCCGGGAGAAGAGTCTGTCTCCCTCTTCTCCCCACTCTAATCTGGTACAGACCAAACAAACCCGGTTCTCTCAGCCTCTCCTCATACACTGTATGCTCCAGACCCCCATCATCCACAGAACATACTCCAGTGTGTCAGCGTGCCCTGTGCTGGGGAGTCCAAAACTGGACACCATATTGTAAGATGCCCTTGCACAGGTGCCATGCCAATAGAAAAAACCTCTTCACTCAACCCAGTCACTACATTCATGCTAAAAAAGGTTCAGCAAGCAGTGCATCTTCTTTGCTGTAAGGGCACACTGCTGACTCACATTTAACTTGTTGTCCACTCAAATCTTCAGTCCTTTCCTGCAAAGCCCCCTTTTATTCAGAGTAATGTCGCAAAGAATTGCTCCACCCCAGATGCACAGCTCTACATTTGCTTAACTTCATAATATTTCTGCCAGTTGACTTCTATGAAGTCACTCTGAAAATAGGCTTTTAATGACCAGTGTATCAATAGCTCCCCACAGTTGGGTATCATCAGTGAATTTCCCATGCATGCTCCAACCCCTCATCCAGGGTTTCTATAAAAACACTAAGCAGCAGTGGTCCCAGTATCAATCCCTGAGGAATGCCTGTAGCTGTTAGCTAGATGTTATACTGCTGAAACCAGTTCTTCAAGACCAGTGAGATGTTTCTGCAATGCTACTGAGTGATATTTGGGGGACTCATAAGTATACTCACACTCAGAGCCTTATTTTAAAGCAGAAATGGAGTAAAACATCATCTTCTGTTTGATAAACAACTGTGCCTATATAGATACAACACGGAGCCAAATCTGCATTACGAAGTAGCTTATATTAGTCATCTGTATGCAAAAGATTTGATAATCAACTGACAAATGAATCTGTTGGCAAAAGCAGTTGTAGAGGCAAAGCCATACTGTGATCAATATGAAAAGTTCTTTTCAGGGACTAAGGCTGAAATAAATCTATACCGACAAAAAGACAGTTTTCTTACATGAGTTGGTTCCACTAAAAGCACCAATACACTACAGAACACTCCTTGTAATTAATTTTGTGAATTGACAGGCCTTTAGTCACAAATCGAACTTAAGAAAGAAAGTAGGTACTACTGTATTTCACACAGACAAAACACAAACCCCTCACATAATTAATTTCACCTATTGGCAGTGCATCTCAGTAGGCTGTCCAGCCAAAATCCTACCCTAAACATATTTTTCCTTTTCTACCTGCTTCACCTCATGTTTCACACAAACATGTTGAACACTTCTCTAGCTTTCCTCCAAAAAGGATTCTACTTGAAACAGGCTTCCTGGGGACAGGTTCCACTGCCCACCATCCTCAACTGAGTAAGAGTCGGGTGAGGTAAGAAAATACATTGTCTCTCCAAACTCGTATTCTTAACTTATAGAGCATTTGTTCCAAACAGTTTAATTCTTAATCAGTTTACACCACTCATTCTGCCTATATTAATAAAAAATAAACATCTTATTGAAGTCTTTCCTAATGATTAATACACAGAACACTGTTTCTCCCACAATCTCTTTCTCTTTGTTTCTAAACACCCGAGAGTCATCAGAAGGTGTTGCGCAGAGAGGACTATGTCCCATCCTTGCATTCAGTCTCATTCTTGTTTGAAAAGACCATGCTCTATATCAAACCTTTCACTAAATTTGTCTGAATGTCTGTTCTGAAACCTGTGTTCCTGCAATAAGAGTTTTATTAATTACACTATTAAAAAATTAAAATAAGAATTCCAAAACTGCATGTTTATAATGAAGTATGTTACCTGGTAATCTAAAGACAAAATGATCAGCTACTACGCTGCAGCGCCTCTTCTTCATTATATGAAGTCTAGCTGAGAAATAGATATAGTCAACAGGAGTAGCTCCATGATAAAACACAACAAGTCCTGGTCCTGGAGGAATATTTTCAACACCATGAAGCTCATAACCTGTTAGAAGTTAAAAGCGTAACAGATGTTAAATTTTTATACAGTTCTATCCCAAAGAAACTAACTTGCAGCAAGCTGGCAAACTGAAACCAACATTGACTGAGAGAAGTGGTAAGAGCAAAATGACTGCTAGTCAGTCAAAAGGTAACTTGCAGCACCTACAGGAAATACAAGTTGCTTCACAAAGAACACAAGTTTCATTTATAGCACCACACTTCGAAAAAGAGCAAAAAAACCCAACACTAAAACAAAACACCCAGTCTCACTATTTTGAACTGCATAATTTATCCTTATTTTTTCAGTTCACTGTTTTCAAGGCTGCAAAGTCCTCTGAATCAATCATTGAAGAGAAATCAAAATAAGGATTGGAGTGATGAAACAACTATTTCAAGTTCTTATTAACCTTTCAAAGTTCATCGCCACCAGTGACTGTTTCAGAAGATTTGACATGACAGCACCCATTTACATGTCTCTTTCACTCCAGGGTATGAAGCTTATCTTTGCTACTTCTCTCCAAGTCATACCTGTTCCTTTCCATCACTATATACTGAAAGCTAGCTGGGACTCTATATGCTTAGCTGAAAAATACATTAGTTTCTTACTGACCTCACATTTCTATTCAAGTCACAGTGCAGAATATATTTAATTAACACAAAATGTCAAAATGCATCAGCATAGAACACATTCAGTTAATACCCAGTAGTACTATCACAGCAGTAGTACTATCACAGTAACTTTTAAAAAATAAAATAAAACAAGCAAAAAAAACCCCCAACCAACCAAAAAAAAACCCCACAAACAAACAAACAAACAAACCCCCAACCAAATGCTGTCACTTCTTCCAAAGTTAATCAGGTCTGCAATTCCCAGACCATTAATTTACGTCTGGATGTAGGCTTGGCTCTTTTCCCTCTATTTTACTTTGTATACCTGTGGAGCTGCAACACATTGCAAGTGTATCTTCAGTCCCATCTCAAGGGACCACTAACTGCGGCTTGCCAGCCAATGAATCATTTGGCATTGGCATAATACATGTAAAGTTACAGGTATCGCACACCAGGTTTGGAGGTTCATTTAGGGCTTTTTGGTTGTGGTGCTGGGTTTTTCGGTTTGGTTTCATTTTTTGGGGGGTTTTTTTAATGCTGTTAGATTTCAGGATGGAAAGTTCTTCTTATGATATCCTGATAATCAAGTGGGGGAAAAAATAACTGGAAAACATTTCATTCTTTAGCAAGACAAGTGTATAGATAAGAGGGAAGCAGCTGGCAGGGCAGAAAAAAAGTCACAGCTGTCAATGAGGGACCGGATAAGAATCTTCTTGCACAAATAAAATGTCAGACCTTACAAAAAGAAAAAGTTACTAAAGATTAAAAGAGCCAAGACCTTAAAAAAATAATTTTCTTGGGAAAAAAAAAGTAAATAGCTTTTTATTGAGAAGTGAGCATTTTAAGCTCTTTGATGTAGCTGTTGATTTTGATGTAGTGTACTTTCCTAGATTTGAAAGTTACATCTTAGTCTTACAAAGCCTATCTGATACAGCTGCTGCACCATCTGGCTATCAATGCCTTGAAAACTCGCTTCCCTTTGACTAGAGAACAAATAGAGATGATTTTCAAGATGGATTTATTCTTTATGTAAATTGCTCTTAAGTATCTCTTTCTCCTTTAGCTGCATCTAGACTGAATGGCTCTGTAAGAGACTTATGATTTCCTTAGAGAGAAGAGCCAAATCATTTATTAAGTCTGTCTTTGTAAAGAAACAATAGAAGGGCAAGGAACAGGGCCCTTAGTTTTGACATTCTATTAGAAAAAATAGTTGAAAAAATACAAAGACAAATAAAAAAGTAGGGTTCTGTAACAGTGTGAGGCTCTAAAGTTAATTTCAAGCAGCAACTAGTGAGTAAATTGACATTACGTGCTCCTTTTAGCCATCATTTGGAACTTTATGTAAGACTGGTTAAGTGCAGTTAAGTTATGCTAACATGCTGGCTGACATACTAGCTATCAGGGAACTGGCATTTAACTTCCAGTCTTCATATATTGACCCTGAAATGATACAGTTAATTGATCCAGTTTTTAACACAACACACATTTCAGGTCTTTTTCAAATGAGGAAATCCAGGAATTGTTATAAAAAGCAAAAAATGGGAAAAAAAAGGCAATTTAAAAAATTGTGCATATATTCAACCAGAACAGAGATCTCATTATACAGTAGCAAAGGAATACATGCATAAGACGAAAAATTTACATTCAAAAAAGTCTCAATCACTTTTTTTTTCCTCTCAAGCACTACTGACAGTCACTCAAAACAGAAAAAACCTGGCCTGAACAGCACCAGCTGCTGCATCAGTAGCAACGATCAGGCATATATTGATAATCTTGAAAGCTAAATGAGGAATAAGAGCTTCATAATTTTTTAGTGAAATGTCACATCTTGCTTACCATGCCATATTCTTCCATGTCCATCCCATAGGGTAGCCAACATTTCTCTTGCACCCACCCAAACATCATGGGAATAAGCTTCCTTTATTTCATTCTTCCTTTTATAAATATGAAGTAAGAGAATGGAAATGTAGAAGAGAATGACGATAACTCCTGGAAGTACAAAGACTACTACAAGTGGAAAAAGCAACCATAAAATGTAGAATGCGTAACTCAGATAATCTCCAATACGCTCCACACCAGTCCATTCTTCCAGAATGTAAGTCAGGCAAGTTAAATAGGACATAGATGTTGGTCCTGCAGTACAGGATTCATTTCCACCTGTCATCTCCTGTTTAAAATAAAATTTTTAAAAAGAAGATGAATAAATCTTCCAAAAAGATACATCTGCCTATACTGTTTAATCATATAATAAACCTCTCTGATGCATTTTATTCATATGCCATTTACCCCACATCCCAGCAGCACCTATTAGAAACATAACAGTTCATACAGCAAAACTTTTACTTGATCTTTACAGTCCTTTTCTTTTGTGTACTGGAACTGCTGACTGAGAAAGATGGTGTAATTGCTTAATTTCAGGCAAGGACTTTCCCTCACTGAAAACTGCTCAACTTTCACAGATCCAGAACATTTATCAATGTTACCAATACCAATTAATACTGTATTTTTGAATTTCAGAAAGCCGTATCAATTAGTCTAATTCATTGTTATAATAAAATAAACCCTTCTCTCAAGCACTAACTACAACAGGAAACAGCACAATCTCAAATCCAGTGCTTTAAGGAAAACCCACTGAACGCTTCCACTCGCTACAACCACAGGATGACTCAGGAAGAAGACTGTCTCAAATAAGAAAGTCTCAGCCCTGGAAAGACCTTTATTTGTACCTGGAAATTTACTGATAGTAAAACGTCAAGACCCAGAGCACAACACTGAGAGGCAGCAGAACAGACAAGGAAGAAAAGATCACAAAAAGTCCTCTTTACAGTTTTAACTGCTCTGGCTTTACTCTGTCTGCGTACAAGAATCTCTCTACTCCAATGTCACCTCCTAACAAGTTACCAGCCCATAGAGGTCAAGCCTGGAATTTCAAGCTTTCTGTAACTCTGGAGCAACACTTCTTTTCTTAGCTTTGTACAATTCAGGGGACAACCTGCTATTCACCTCACCTTATAAACACAGGACAACCTGAATGTTTGGCTATTTTAGCTACAGTGCTTGAACAGTAACCCTAATACCTCTGGGAACAAAAGTTATTCTAGGCTAGAAAAAACTAGTTGGTCAATATTCCAAGCTCTGCTAGTCAGGACCAAGAAGAAAAACATGTTGCAACTGTAACACAGGCTGGTAGAGAGAAATGGATTAAGAACAGTAATTCTGAAAGAATCTAAGCTTGAAGTTGTGCTTTGTTTATTAGAATGTGACTTACAGCAGGTATGACTGCAAAGCTCCTATGCCTAGACAGACACGCAGATATCATTTTTTTACTCTCACTCTATCTTTGCAAGATACAAGAGACTGAAATACAGACGGTAATATTGCTATCAGAACCCCAGTGACAACAAAATTTACAAAACAGATCAATTTTACTCCACATTTGCTAAGGAACATTGAAATGCATACTAGAGTAGAACTCATTTCACTTATTTTCCTATCTCAATTTTCCCTCACATTCTGACAGAGCAAGGATGCCCCTTTTCCCTTGGTTTTGAAATCAGCCCCTACCCACATTACTCAAGATAACTCCTATTAATGAGAAGAAAGCTGATCTTTGCTCCCACAACCCATGCCTGTTCCAAACTAATTCAGGCTTACAACATTTTGCTCCTCAGCATGTTCTTGAGGACAGTGTGATGGGCAGCTGATTTATCTCCAGCAACGTATAAGCACATAGCATTAGTGACATGCCCTTCACTGATTTCATGCACCTGTGTTTGGGGTGCGACTTAGGGGGAAAGGATGGGAGAGAATGAGTGTGTGGGAGAGCAAGAGAAAACTCTTTTTCATTCCAGTTGCCAGAGCCGAACTCCAGAACCTGTCAGGCAGCAAACACCCCCAGCAAGTATAAGAAACACAACTTGTGAGACCAAGCAAGATTTAGGAGTAGCATTCAACACCACAATATTTATCGGATTGTTATGCCTGGACTCCTCCAATGGCTCCACCTACTACCTAGAGAACAATATGGAGTATGGGTTATTGCACAGAAGCATTTTTTCTAAACTGAGAGGTGATTATGCAGCTTAAAAGACTACTTATAGCTATTATCTCCCATTTATTATATATTTTTAATTGTTTATGGCTTTTCCCAAAGCTCAAATACTGCATCAAGTAAATTTAAAGTCCTGTTCACACATCAGTCTTGCAAAATATTACATGTCCTTTTGCCTGTAATGTTCAATGCAATACCACAAATGCAATCATCACAGTTTTATAAATTTACTTGCTTATCTGTGTGCTAATCTGCAGCAGAAATTAAAATCCAACATCTTCTGTGCTACCAGCCAGAGAGGTAAGAGCTAAAGCACTGCCTTCCCTTAGGGACAGTCAACTCTACCCTGAACAATGCTGCTTCCTCACCTTGAAGAGAATCACAGGGTAATTTATATTGGAAATCATATTGTCCAACCTATTCCTAACTAACCAGTTAAACCAGGTTGCTCAATGACATGTACAGTCCAGTTCATAGTACCTCCATGGATGGAGATCCCACAGCTTCTTCGGGCCCCTAATCCAGTGCTTGAATACCTTTAGGTTCGAAATGTTTTTCTTTATTCTAGTCCTAGAGTTCCCCTTACTGTAGCTTGTGTCTGTTGCCTCCCTTCAGATTATGACCCAAAAAAGCCCAGGAGTGCCACACTGAATACAGGTTCAACATAGGTCTTACACGCTACTAACAGATAATGAAACTTTGGTCTGTTCCAGCTTGCTGTTGAGCAGTTCAAAATATACATTTTTAAATTCTAACTTCCTAATACAGCAGCATACATTTTCCACTATTTCACAAAGATGCAATTTCTCATTTGACTAAAGACAGTGCACACCGACTTATGCTTGCACTTCAGGCTTTACGAAGTGGAAACAAGGCTAACACACAACTCCCTCCACTGACTTCTAGCAGATGACCCAGAAAAGTCCTTAACTAAACTACAGCTGAGGCCTCCAGCTGCAGTCAAGAGATGCTGGGATAACTGAGACTCTACCGATCACGACAGAAGGAGCGATTACGGACAGCAACACACTCTGCTGTAAACGACACACAGCACGATTTCAGCATGTATATGAAACATGTAAATGAAACCCCTGGAGGACATCCCAGTGTTTCCAAACTAGAAAGACACTGCAAAGCAGCAGCTACGACATGTCCCTGCCAACAGAAACACATGGCTACGGAGGGCGGTTCTACCAGAATTAGCACTGCCACCACAAGCACACAAAAAACCCAAATAAACGAAAAATAGCAGAAAACCTTGATAACCCTGCTAACATCACCTGCGACAGGAGAGACCCTAGAAGTCAGAGGAGGGGTTAGTCCTTGTTTCGGCACAAGAACTGGCCTGGCTGCTGTGAGAGCTGGTCACTAGTTCCTTCTGCAGGGGGGTGGAGGGGGTCGAGGCTCGCTTTCCTGACAAGAAAGACACAGCCCCGACCCGGCTGCCCCCATGAAGCGCCCCCGGCTCCCACCGCCCTCCGCCCGCAGTCCCTGTCCCGATGGTGATTAGAGCAAGGCCCCAAGCCCGGCGGTGACAGAGGCCACCACGGCAAGCCACCTCCCGCCCGGGCATCCGCGGGGTGGCAGCGGGGCCAGGCCCGAGCCGGGAC
>VZRR01002474.1:0-54213 GCA_013398015.1 Oreocharis arfaki | reverse complement strand
GGCGGGAGCCCGGAGCCACAGAATTCCAGAGGGGATTGGGCCGGAAAAGACCTCCGAGGTCCTCGAGACCAACCTGTGACTGAACACCACCATGACAACTAGACCAAGGCACTAAGTGCCATGTCCAGTCTTTCCTTGGACACCTCCAGGGACAGTGACTCCACCACCCCCCTGGGCAGCCCATTCCAATGTGTAATCTGTGAAGAAATCCCTCCTATGTCCAGCCTAAACCTCCTATGGTGCAGCTCGAGACTGTGTCCTCTCAAACTGTCGCTGGTTGCCTGCAGAAAGAGGCTGAACCCCACCCAGCTGCAACCTCCTTTCAAGGAGCTGCAGAGAGCAATAAGGTCACCCCTGAGTCTCCACTTCTCCAGACTAAACAACCCCCAGCACCCAGCACCCACTGTTCACCCTCCTGCGCTGAGCACCACTTACCTCCCAGCTGCCCCTTCCCTGGTACCTGAGACATGGGTGCAATCCTCCTTCTCCAGCCCCGCTGGTGTTGACACAGCAGCATCCATACCTGGTACCTACTCGTACACACTGCCAGGAGTCAGTGTTCCAGACACTTTGTGGTTTGGACATGGCATTCACGCTGCTGTTAAGGCACTCCTGACTGCCCGACAGCTGTGGATGCAATCCCTGGATTTACGTGTAAAAATAAATAAAATAATGGATTTATAAATAAAAATCAATCAAAGAAATAAGCAGTGTTCCAGGGACACTGGGTGCAGCTCCAAGCACGCGGGTATTGACGCAGATACCCTACCTGCTAGGACGACATGGAACACTGCCATGGCTGCACCCTCAGCCCTCGGTGAGATGAGCTTGGCCAGCTCTTCCAGATCCCTGCCTGCTGTGCTTTTCTGACCAGCTCTCTTCTACATGTACATCATCTGCCTGTTCGACATCTGCAGCTGCTCAGTTGTGCAGTTGTACACAATTTATTGTGTAACTGTTTCCACTGTCATCCAATTAATGAATTGGTCACAGCCCCGAGACTGCCAGAGTTCAAGAAGCGTTTGAACAGGCACATGGTGTGACTCTTGAGGCTGTCCTGTGCAGGGCCAGGAGTTGGGGCTTGATGATCCTTCTGGGTCCCTTCCAACTCAGGATATTCTATGACTCTATGATTTTATTAATTTACTGTGTTATCAGTACAATATTTTTGCCCAGTGCAAAATCTTGTAGTTTGAGCTGGTTAAATCTTATACACAAAACCAGAATTTCCCTGCATTATTTGCTGGGCAAACTATACCTTACGAGAGTCATAAATGCTGCTTTCATTTTGAGGCAGGCACAGGTGGTTTGCTGGTGTTAATTTCTTTTTTTGTTGTATGATGGAGAGGCTAAAAAATAAGGGTAGCAGGAGAGTGATTTGATCTGCAATTACATTTCTATTTGTATGACAAGAACTCTAGTTTCTATAACACCAGTTTTTAGTTCTAATTTCTATAATACTGCTCTAAAAAGAGTAAAAATTTAGAGACAGCCACTAAAATAATATAACTACTTATTACTAGAGCAATATTATAATGTTTCTGGAAAAATTGTTTAAAATTTTTTATTAGAAAAATCACATACACCATTCAATATCACTCCTGTTTCTCAATAATAATTTTGTCTATCATCTTGAGACCCCAGAAAATACTCTTAAGACAACTGTGACAGAAGACAACAAATAGAAATTATTTTTTACTCCAGCTCACTTAAGAGAAGCTGCAGATAATGCAGTGATGCTGCTAAAAGCTGTAATGGCCTAGGAAATACTTAAACTTTGTTAGAAAATATTAACAGCTGACTGAAATAGAGGAGATAGAGGCAGGAATCTCTGCTTTGAAAGATAATCAGTGCTCTGATTACATATCTCCTACCCAAGGTTAGTTCTCCACTGTGAGTTGCAGCACAGCTCCTAGCATCATGTATCAGAGAGCATGACATTTAAAAGGTGCAAATTCTGATCACTGGAGTGTTAAACTGGTCCCAGAGGCAGAATCATTTAAGTTGGAAAGGATATTTAAGATCATTGAGTCCAACCAATAACCTAGCCATGCCAAGCCCACCACTAAACCACGTCCACAAGTGCCACATTACACACCTTCTAAATACCTCCTGGGATGGTGACTTCACCACTGCCCTGGGCAGCCTGTTCCAATGCTTGACAACCCGCTCTGTGAAGAAATTTGTACTGATATCCAATCTAAACCTCTCCTAGCACAACTTCCATTTCCTCTTGTTCTGTCCCTAATTTCCTGGGAGTAGAGACTGACTCCCACCTGGCTACAACATCCTTTCAAGGTAGTTGTAGTTGTTGGTCCCCCCAGAGGCTCCTTTTCTCCAGGCTAAACAACCCCACCTCCCTCTGATGCTCCTCATAAGACTTGTGCTCCAGACCCTTCACCAGCTTCACTGCCCTTCTTTGGACACGTTCCATGATAGTATTAATGTACCTGAAAAATAGGATAGTCAGACAATTATTCTGTCTAGTCCTTCTGCAGTTTCTGCAGTACAAAGAATGCCTTCAGATTCTGGTAACTATAATTCCTCTTGCTTCTTCATCTGTGTTTATTTTAGTATTCCATAACCTTTTCCTTTAGTTCCTTTTCTCCCTTGACTTAAGCTCAGACTTTGAATTTTAGCTTGTATCACCAGAGAGCAGCACCTAAGACTTCGTGGTTTGAATTCCTGTTTATGTCCAGACAGATCAGTCAGCATCTTGATCTGCTTCAGTTTATCATCTCCTATCCATGCTGAGTCTCTGTTGGGAGAAAAATCTTTCTGCCTGTATACAGCAGTTAGAGTTAAGGTATTCAAGTAAAGACTCCTGTACCTTAAGACAGATTTGAGGGTTTTTTTCAGGACAGGGTTCCTGTCTTTTTGGTCCAGGGAAATGACTCACCTGTCTATCCTTTTCCCTTTGCCAGATGTGCAAGAAATACTTGTGAAGAAGCAGGGTCAGGGAAGAATTTATTTTAATCCAAAGAGTAGATTTAGTTTTCTACTGAAAAATGGGCAAGCATTATATGTATTTCCTTAGGTGCTATGTATCCTTTTAGGAATGTGAGAGGAAAGATTATTTGCATATTAAAAGTACATGAAGGAAAAATGAGGCACAAAAATTACCTTTCTTGGTCTTTGAAGTTAAGACTTGGTTGCATTTAATGGCATATTGGATAGATTACACAAAGTTCTCTCACTCCCACCAATAACAACATCCCACAGCCTGTGTAAAAAAACACATTCTGCTTTGTACTAAGTTTTGTTTTTCCACAAGTTGCATTAGGAAGACAACAATGCCCTTCCAAACAGGCATTTTAGTTCAATCTGTACCAGCAGTGTTACAGTACTGCATTTTTAGGCAAACCACCAGTGATGATAAGCCTCAAGGATGCATAGCCCAAGAAAGCTCCCCCTGAGCCTGTTCCCTGCTCACTGGGAGATTTGAGTAAATACAGCACATCCATACTGCACACACCATATCCAGGGCTTTTCAGGCTGGGGGCAGCCTCATCCACTAAACAACAATGGTGTGGTGCAATAGTGTGTGCATGAACCAGCTCGGACTTGAAACTACCTTCTACATGTATTTGCAATATTTTCTACACTGAACTAAAGCTTTTTTCCCCTCTCTTTGAGAGACCTTATTCCGTGGGGGAAAAGTCTTGGCGGCAGCAGTCCTGCTCTCCAGGGTATGAACCGCTGAGCTGATGTGTTTGAAGGAGTCTAATATATGTTTTAATGGGATTATGGCTCTTTGTAGAGTCTTTAGGAGAATGGTCTAAGCAGTAGCTCATTACCTAAAGCAAGACAGTTTTTGTTCTGACACTGTCTTGCATGGGTCCATCAGGGAAGGTGTCCCCTGTGGGCTGGTCTCTGGTGGGACCATACTGACTCTGAGGCTCTGCTCTGAGACTGCACTGTGCTCAAAAGACAAACCCACAGACCTAGACAACACCGCTAAGGCTCTTGGATGTAAGTATGTACTTGTTTTAGGGACCAGGAAAATCTTGGCTGCATGATTTCCTTTGGGGCAGTTTAGCTGTTGCATTGCTATTATACATAAGTCATCTTCATCAATCTTTCTGAGTTCAGGATATTCTCAAAGACATGGGGGAAATTTCAAGAGGTTAATTGTTTTCTTCCACCAAATCTGTGGAAATTTGTAAATTAAACTGGTTAACATCAACTATTAGCGACCAGTGCTGTAGGACATTGTTTTTTACTGTACGCTGTAAAACCAAAAAAACAAACTTAAGCATTCTAATCACTTTTACGGCGTTTATCAAATCGTTCCAGTAAAGCCTTCCATATGTTGCCTGGGATTGTTTGGTGCTTGCTTATGAGAGCCTGGACAGCAGTCTTTGTCTGTAAAGAGAAGAGAAATTTGCCTTTACACACGTATTTATGCATGGAAGAACAGTATAATCACTGACTTCTCAGAGGTTCAAGAAAAAAAATTCACACATAGCTCTACTGTAAGAAAAAAAAATTGTCTTTTATATTAACTAGTTGTCCTAATGACACATTTCTTGAAAAAAAAAGGGACAAAACCAGTGACTGCAGTTTGGGGAGGCTCAAATTATTGACATTTATCAAATGTGGTCATTACCAAATCAAAGTAGCCTTTAACACATGCAAACATTAAGTTTCTGCAATCTCCCATCCCTGAAAGTTTTCATCAAAAAAATGACGGATAAAGCCTGATTCACCTCATCTGATCTTATAGCTGACCTTGCTTGGACTAGGAATTTGGAGCAGGAACCTCTATGTGTCCTTCCCAACGTGAATTCTCCCATAATTTTATTGTACACAGCATCCACATAATAAGAAAATTCATAATACTCTTTATATGAGATTCAAATGCAACTTTTAGAAGAGAATGAATACAATATTCTATATTTCTAAAAGAAATTAGAAACTATCTCCTTTTGGTTTCCCTTGTGTATTTAAACTTGAAATAAGGGCAGCTACATACTCCACTGATCTACCCCAGACTTATGGTAGAATATCAGTGTGAATATAAGAGAAGGGTAGCCAAACCTTTCCTGACAGATTCATGTCCTAATTCCTTTGCAGGACAGGATCAGACAGCAGTCAGCCAGGCCACTTCTCACCTCAAACCTCATTTAAATTGCCTTTTTTTTTTTAAACTAGTATCAGCCACTGAAGACCTAACTGTACTCCCAGCAAGGTGGGTCCTGGTCAAAGAGGGCGGCCAAAGGCTTGCCTCAGTAAAGTAAGTCAATATCACGGGAAATTTCAATTTCACTTTTGCAGGTACATGAAATACTGCTCCTCCAAAATACAAGAATATGAATAACTATAAGGGCAGTCATATTGCTTCCAGCCTCCTAAAGCTGCTAAGACCAAACTCCACAGCTTGCTGGAGCTGTTCCCTTGTAACAAACCAAACCTGTCTTTCTGGTTTCACTTTTGTGAAGCTCAGAACAACCTGCAGTAGACTCTTAAAAAAAGAAAAAAGAAAACAAAGAAAAGCTTGCCTTGTTGCATCTTTTTGGGGGCAGCAAGGTGTTTTTCCATAAGTAATTTCTAACAGTTGATTTGTTTGTGTATTTCTAGGTCATAGCAGATTTTTCAATTTTTCTTGCATAAAATCCTCCTTTCATCTTCCATGAAAAATTTTAAAAGATGTTTAGCCTAGTATTTTGAAAAATGCCTAAAATATAGATCTATAAACACTTTTATGCTCCTGGGCATCACTAATTTCACCAAGCCATAGGTACTCAAATTATTTTTATATTTTGCATGAGACTTTGTTTTTTAACATTTTCATTTTGACAATGAGACTGAAGCTCTTCAAGAACTTTGCTTCTAGAGTCCTATGCTATTTGGTGAAGGTTCTCAAAGTTATTTGTTATTTATGAAATTTATTTTCATAGTTACTGAAAACTGCATTTAAAATATAGCTTACGTCATTTCAGTTATCGTCATTATTATCAAAGTTATCAAAGGCATGGGAGAAACAAAGTTAACAAGAAGACAGAGCTCACACATTTCAAAAGGATGAGGGCATCCCAATCAACTATTACTATGTCACTATTTACTTGTAGGTATTTGTACATTAAATAATCCCAACGTCAACTGCCCATAGCTTTAACAAGCAAGTAAAAGCGTATTTGTGTTTTGTCAAGCATGCAAAAAACCGGTTTCAAGTGCATACATAGTAGAGGGCGAAGTATGTAGTTCAGTACTGCAAGGAGAGAGAACTTACCTTTTCAACTAATTCCTCTGCAGTTATATTTGGATCGTAAGGGATTGGCTTCCCAATGTATGTGCGAAATTTAACTGGAAGGCCTCCGTATGGAGGAGTAAAAGGCAATCGAGTGCTTTCATATAACTGTCTAAAAAATCCTGAAATGGTTTATGGGAGGAAAAAGTGAGATTATAGTCACAGAAAACACAATCCAAACGTGAAATCTGGTTAATGTAGAAGACTTCTTAAAATTGCATGCTTTATTTGACAGTCAGGAAGTTGTTACAGGATTGAGGCAACTGTCCACCAAAACAAAGCTCAGTAGACTTAATAGATCACAGAAATAAGACTACATTAAAGAACCAAGTCACACACACAAACCAGTTATGCACAGGCTATTTCCATATTTGAGCTACCTCCGACCCACAGCAAGTGTTACAATCCCAAGCAAGCAAAAGTTTGAAAAGCAAAATCTAAGATAAAAGCAAGAGAGATCTGAGAGACAAGAGACAAGACATTCCAAATACATAAAATACATTTTAAAGTTCTTACTTCTTTCTTTAAACATCCTATAGCCTTCACGGACATTTTGTGTGTACATTGGAATGATGGGCTAAGGAAGCACAGAAAAAAAAAAAAAAAGGTGGAAATATTACACCAGGCTTGAATTTCTGTTTTAGGGCCTGTTAATGCAGCTAAGAAAATCACTCAGATACAGAGGGTAATTATCAGTCAGTTAAGTAGTAAACAAGGAATCTTGATATTAAAACCTCCAGTATAGAAACAGAATTCTATTTTTCAGCTCTCACAAACATCTTTTTTTAAGTCACTATCTGTAAATAAAATGACTTACATTGTGTTAGGGTTTATATAACTTCTATGCTATGTATTTACTGCAGTATCACTGACTGGAACATAAAACAAATTTCCATCGTTTCTCTGTCTAAAGCTTTCATTATGAGTGGTGAATAGGAAAGTATTCAGTTTGTGAAGTCTTGCAGAAAGCAAGCATTTACGCTTGGCTCATCTCATCTGCTTCTAAAATAGGGTCTAACTGAAGCAGTAATGTTTGCATAAAACTTCAGTGGAAAAGATTTCTGCAGATCCCTGAGACAAAAAAGGCAATTGTGTGTCCTCACTGACCTGGGCTACACACCTTCTGGAGGGCAGATCCTTGAGCACTTAGAGAACAAATTCATTTCATCATTGCGGCTGAAAAGAAACACGCTTGAGATACCTGCACTTGAAACAGTCATTTCTTACAGCCTGAGGTAAGGCTTCACAGTTTGTAGACAAACTGACAGTGGTGGTATCCATACATGCAAGGACTTTTTTTCTCCACTATTTTCCCTTTTCCTTTTTCTGAAACTCCAATTTGAACACATTGTTGGAACAACTTGTCCAGAAGATAAGGAAAGAAGACTTTTATACTGTTAAGAATCACAGCCACAGAACAGAAACTGCAGGATGAGGGAAAAAAAACAAGCAAGAAAAAGACCTAACTAGAGCTTAACAAATAACTCATCGTGATAGAAACCATCAAAAGAAAAAAATACCTGAGAGAGAACAAAAATATCAAACACGCATAAAATTGTAATAGTAAATGCTTCAGAATGGGAAATTAAGGGAAATTGTTAGAAATAAACCCTTAAAAAGTAATGAGTAACATCTTTTAAAAACATGTAAGTGCTGGACACTAAAAATACCGCAGTTTCCTTCGGCTATTAATTGAATACTGTACATCTAAGATGTAGAATGTTTGAAACCTATCTGCCACACAGACGCAACACTTTAAATTTTAGGAATAGTGCAAGAGAAACATATGTTAGGCTATAAAGAAATCTGGCAACTACAGAAGTTACTCTCATACAACGACCAGCCATTGAGGTGCAGAGTAGGCAGCAATATTCTGTCTCCAAGCTGGAAAAAACAGGTACGCACATAAAATCTTATGTTTGTAAAGCAGCACAACCAGATCTGCAGTAACCCACAGATTTATATTTGCTGTGCTGGAACTGAGCTGGATCACACCCAGCCAGCTTGAAAAATCACAGAATTACAGTATAGTTGGGGTTGGAAGAGACCTCTGGAGATCATGTAGTCCAAACCTCTTGCCCATACAAGAGAATTCTATAAATCATAGTTCCTGTTTATTTTTTACCCAACTTGACTTGAAGGAATTTTTTGACACAGATAAAATTCAGGGATCTTCAAAAACTGTACAGATACCTCCCCATTAGCCTGTGAAAACCAAGCCATAGACAGAGGGTATTTGTGAAGGTCATGGATGAATTTGACTGAGACAAATATATGTCCCAGAGGTACACTGAGTCATGACATTAAATAGTAACACTCTCTGACTCCTGTTAAGCAGAGTAGTTACACAAAATGAAGTGGAAACCAAATGTGGATGCTTTGCAGGCAAGGACTGAGGCTGAAACTACCTTCCTTGTTTGCTTTTCTTTAACTTTTTCAGTGGGAGAAATATTGAACTTCCGTAATATTATATGATGGATGGGAATGTCTATTCATATATAAAGTAGGTTTTGTCTTGAAATCCCATTCAAGTAATCTGTGACAGGTTATTAACCACCATGTAGTCATTTTGATAAAGTGTGTGGTTCTTTGGTTGATGGCTACACTGCATGTAGAAAAAATTTTAAGAGACCCTTAGAATTCTTTCTTGCCTTCATTCACGATATCTGAATAACTATTAGTAAATTTATATTAATTGCTACATAATAGAACAAGTTCTGATAGGTGGATGAGTCTATCCCCAGCATATTTGGTTTTCATGGCTGAGTTTTTGTAGCAGGGGAGCTACAGGGGTGGCTTCTGTGAGAAGCTGCCAGAAGCTTCCCCCATGTCTGGTGGAGCCAGTGCCAGCCAGCTCCAGGATGGACGAGCTCCAAGGCCAAGACTATCAGGAATGATAACACCTCTGTGATAACATATTTAAGAAGGAAAAGATATTATTGTGCATATGTAATTGCAGACAGAGAAGAGCAGAGTGAGAATTTGTGGGAGAAACAGCCCTGCAGACACCAAGGTCAGTGCAGAAGGTGGGGGAGGAGGTGCTCCAGAGCAGAGATTTGCCTGCAGCCCATGGTGAAGCAGCTGTGCCCCTGCAGCTCACGGAGTACCACAGGGATGCAGAGATCCACCTGCAGCCCATGGAGGAGACCCATGCCAGAGTATGGATGTCTGAAAGAGGGCTGTGAAGCTGTAGGAAACCAGTGCTGGAACAGGCTCCTGGCAGAGACCTTCAGATCCACGGAGAGAGAAGCCCATGCTGGAGCAAGTTTCCTGCTAGGACTTGTGACCCTATGGGGGACCTACACTGGAGCAGGCTATGCCTGAAGGACTGTACCCTGTGGAAGAGTGACCCACACATTCATGAAAAACTGTTGCCTATGGGATAGACTCAAGTTGAAGTTTGTCTCCTGTGGGATGGACCCCGTTCTAGAACAGAAGGACTCTTCTCTCTGAGCAGCGGCAGAAACAACATGTGATGAAGTGGCCATAACCCCCATTCCCAATCTTCACTGCAGCGAAGGAGGTAGAGCCAAGGAAGAAGGGAGAGGTGGGGCAAAAAGTGTTTTTAAGACTTTGACTTCACTTCTCATTGTCTTGCTCTGATTTTGTTACTAATAAATGCAATTAATATCCCTAAGTTGAGTCTGGTTTGCCCTTAATGGTATTCAGTGAGTGATCCGTCCAAGTCTTTATCTCAGCTCATTAATATTTTGCTTTATTTTCTCTCCTCTATCCACTTGTGGAGGGCAGTGATAGAGAGGCTTTGATGGGTGCCTGGCATCCACTACACCCCAGTCTTTGGTCAACCTGCAAGAGTAGTCTGGCCAGTATTGAAAAGGATGCAGCAAGAACAGACAATTGAACCTGAAATGTGTTAAAAGATGGGATCCAGGGACTACTATGGGCCTAACTTTATATAAGAAGAGATATATAAGGTTAATACTGCCCCCTCTACTGTTAAATGTACAGCAGTTCTTTTTTTTTTTTTTTAATGTTTAGTTGTCTAAGGTTTGTCTGATTCCAGATTTCCAGAGAAATATCAAAGATGCCCAAGGTTCAGTGAAGCTTGCAAGCTAATTACAGCAATGCCCACCATACAGGGATCCATTCACAGTTCCTGATCATAAAAAACCAACAAAGACAAATGAGGGTAATGATAAGGGATAAAGAACCATCAGCACTCTAAAGGTAAGCTCAGGCTAGTATTTGTCAAAGGATAAAATACTCTCTTTGCCGTCCTGGTAACAGTCCTACATAATTCCTGTTTTACCAAACATTATGCCACATAAGGACCACAAGACCCTTTCAAGAAGAAAGAAAGGTTCTTTGCAAGAACCTTATCCTCAATTAATACCCAATTCATTAAATAAAATTTTAAAAAGCCCCGCAAAACACAACCACAAATTCTGTCAAGAGGAAGTAACAATTTTAGTTACTACTATTCAGCTATTTCTGCGTGCTTCTATATTATAGAAGACTGATAGAATTAGGAGGATTACTGGCAAGGATTCTTGTGATGTGTTTTGATCAGGGTAGCAATCTATGTAAAGGTACTCAGAGTTTTTAATTCAATTTTTATTTAAAAACCCAGAACCTGTTACATTGCATTACTGTATGGTGAAGGGAAAACATCTGGCAAAAGATTATTCAGATGTTTGAAGTAGCTCGAAAGACAGATATGAAAGCAAAATCATTAGAAATCACTCAAGTTTTTGAAGTGACACCTCCTTCTAACTGTTTGAGCATATTATTCATTTAATACATAAGAAGACTATTGGGGAATTCAAAATGCCCATATGAATTTGACTGAGTTTATCCCACTCACATTCGATACTTTCCTAGTAGTGGTGGTGTACAGGCCCACACAATATATGAAGTGTTGTGACTAGCATTTACCAGCCCACACTTTTGAGAAAAAGGACAGGAAAGGGAACAGAAGGACATAAAACATGACTTTTAAAAGGCCACATAAGACAAGATGTAGAAACAGGACACCAGGCCGAAAATTACTTTATATATTGGGTAAATGCTCCTAAGTTTATTTTAGTGGTTATCTCCCCACAATAATTTAGAGATAGTTATGAAGAAATATTAACCTGAAGCATGCATTTTGCACCTTCAGGTCCTTTGTAGTAGGAGCTATAGCACAAGAGACCAAAACAAAGTTTGAGAAGCAACAAATTGGATCAAGTGCAAAAGAGATATAACCACATAAAAACCTGAAAGGGATGGTAAAAAAATTAAAGTTTCACAAGAAGAACTTAACTCCCTGTACAGCTTCTCCTATATAGACAGAAAACTGTGTGGAAGGTCAAAGAGCACTGCAATTGATGAGATATTCATTACAATGTGAAGGAAAAGTGATGGTTGTGCAATTCAAGAGAAAGCAGCAGAAAGTGCATGGCAGAACAGATGAAGCCTGGATTTGCACCAGTATTGTCAGACACAAAAAGCACTAGGTATGCTAGGTCTAAATTAAGGCAGAAAAATTGTATCTAGGGGTGATGATGATGAGAAGTGGCAGTTAGGAAAAAGACGGGGTTGCTGCTCTTTCAGCTGCATGCCATCCTAAATAAAACAATTTCCCTGAGGCTGTGTCAGAAAAGAAGTCTCCCATGTGGATTTAGATGGAAGAAGTCAGAGCTAGTGGCAGAAGGTTTGTATTTGTAGATCATCATCCGTATGGAAACTTACTGAAATATTGGCCACGTGTACATTGGTGGAGCGCAAATCAAGAGAAGCACATCTCTAGAGGATGCTGAGGATCTGACATCTACACTGAACACATTTCAGTGCTCTGTTTTTATGTAGAACTAATTCTTGCTTGGAACCATTGACTGAATGACCATTTGACACTGGAGAGTATTAGGTCCCAATTTTGGTTTAGTTTCAGCCAGAAGGAATGCAGCTCAGGTATTCTAACCTGCTCCTCGATGTGAATGAAAACGTGATGAGGCAGATGCAAAAACAGCTTCAAAAGTGCACCCATGATTCAAACTCAGACACTGATGCAGACACATCTTGGGTTAGTTGATGCAATCTTTCACAAACATGAGGAAAAGTAATGGTAAGGACAAAATCCTTGACCCTCCCAGAATAAATAAGGAGAAAGATAAGGATAACATATTAAAGAGCCATAAGAAAATTACTGGGTATGTGGAAGATAAAGATGTAAGTCTACTAGAATAAGAAAAAAGACTTAAACCGTAGGGTACTATGGAGAAGGACCACAGTGAAGATTCCTGAAATACAGTCAGGATGAGACACTGGACACCTGCATGATGGAACTGTAGACATGGAATCACAGAGATGGATGCTTTGAAACGGTCAGGAAAATGTCTGACAGTTCCACAAAATCCTTGCTGCTTGTGAATTAATGTGCTTGAGGAAAGTGATGGGAAAAGGTGATGAAAGCTTTACTTCTCAACCATTTCTTCTGGAAGATTTTCCAACAAATGCTCCCAAGCTGCATTTTATAATGAAGCACATATGCAGAAAGCATAAACTGGGATTGGTAACCTATGGTACTCACCACTTTTGCTTCTAGAGCGACCTCAGCAAAGCCTTTTCGATTTCCCCACATGAGCTGGTAACTTTCGTCGCTGAACAGCGCTTCTCGAACTCCACCTGGTGATATGGACACCAAGTATCCATTCTTCAGTGCAAGGAGACACTCTTCCCTCGCACCCGGTATAACACCCGTCACTCCCAACAATAATTTAAGTCCTGAAATAAATAAGTAGCAAATGCATATTAATATAACAACATATATCCCAAATACTGCTTGCATGTAGGAGCCAGATTACAGCTAAATTAAAATCTGGTAGCTATATATTTAGGCTAAGACAAATTTTTACAAAGGAACTAAGACAGCTACAGAGTAAATGCTGGCAAAATGACAAATACGTGACAATATTTTTTGCTCAAATATTATGAAGATGAACCATCTTGTCAGGGACGTCTCAATTAAAAAATGCTTCCACATCCTATCTTCCATGACTATCAACCAAATTATGTAACCAAAGCTTGTGGGTCATAGCTAGAAATCTGAAAATAAGCATCTATTCCTCTCTGCTTCTTTTTACATATTTTAATACAGAAAAAAAAATAAGTAAAATAAAAATTACTACAAAAATAAATACCTGACAAGGAGCTATTTTTGGTGTTCTTTTAAAAAGTTATGTTTAACATTTTAAACATTGAGGGTTTGAGTTGTTTAATTTAGTATTTTGTGGTTAAATTGCAAACTATGCAGATCAAATTGCGCTGCTCTAAGACTCTCAAGATGCATGAATGACAGAAGCCAGGAGAGCGATTTCAGCACCACAGGAACAGTTCAGTGAATCTCCTTTGTCTGTTTCCATAACTGGGATTTCTCTAAAAGACGGATTGAGAACCATAGAAGTACTTTGTGCTTTCTAATATTATCTTCATATTTTAAATATATCAGTTCGGAACTCTGATAGAAAGCAAACAAGCATTTCCACAGTCTTCAAATTCCCTGTTCAAACAGCATAGTTTGAAAAGAAATTTTTTATATTAATAAATGGAAGCAACAACTATGGATTGACAGAGGTCTGCAACAGAAACTTTGGAAGACAGTGGATAACACAGTGCTGAATCTTGTAATTTAATTGTATTTAATCTTATTCAAGGCAACACGTTTGATAGATCTTTCTGTCGAAAACAGATGTTGACTTTGTTTAATCCCTTTGTGAATTTAAACATATTTCTGTTTTATCCTAAAGTCAGAAATGCCATGTCCTTATTAAGAAAAGAGGTTCTTCATTTGTTTGGCTTTAAAATTTCTGAGAATTATAATGTATCACATGAACATATTATCACTTCTCATTTCTCTTTTCCAGGTCTCATAGAATTTTTCATCCCTCAGTCATGCAAGGCTTCTCTCTGATGTCCTAGCTCTTCAAAGGAAGCCATGCTGCACCTCTGAATCATCCTTGTCCTTTTATTGTAACTTTATTACTTTGCAGCTATTCTGAGGTGGAGAGTGTTATTAATTCACAAGAAGAATTCTCCTGTAATTAATTCTGTAAATAAACTGAACTGAGATTCAGCATATGCTCATGAGCATTCTTTAAAGAACCAATCTGTGAAGTGTAACATTTCTTTGCAAACAGTAAGAAAGCATGGTAGCGCAAGAGAAGGTTAGGGAGAAATTTCACTCAGCCTATTACTTTTAGCCACATTTTCTACTAATGCAATGGGGAGGTCTAAGCTTAATTATTTGTAGTCTTTCTTACCAGATGTCTTTTTATAGCCTTTTTAACGGTTGACACAACATTTGCCACCTTCTGTTGCTCTAGCATGAGCATAATGCAAGCAATATGTTATGTACACACCAGTAGTCCAGGAACTGCACAGCTGAGAGTGTTGCTTAGTACTAACAAGTGTGTACTACGTATTTGTAATAAAAAGCTGTGCTAGGGACACTTCAATTTGAAAGAGTACCCTCTTACTTATCCCTTAGAAAAGCAGTTTCCTTTGCAACATCTTGCTAAACTTTCTCTTTTTTTGAGGGTAGTCTTAAAAGCCAATCATCTTTTGACGACTTCATACTTCTAATGTGCTCAGTACTACACAGTATTTACTAAGTATGCTTGTTGAAAATTCTTATTTTCTTTCTAGGAGTGCCTGAATATGGTTTTTGCATCAAATTTGCTTGAGTTTATGCTACTTGTTTTCAGGAGTACTTCCTTTTCCAAAGAGTGTCCTTCTACTTTTAAATAGCTTCCTTTATTCTCTATTATTAAAACAGCTTTCAATATTAGTGGTATAAAAGTGCCTTTAAATAATCTCCCTGCTACTTCTTCTGGACACTCTGTGCCTTGTTTTTCTAAAATTGAATTATCTTTGGTTATCTGTATCTTCTCCTTACCAGTCAGCACTAGGTCAATAGTAGAGTCCTATCCAGCACTTTCTACTGAGGGGATGACATTTCATCCCAAAAGGATTATATGTCTATTTGTTGGCTTTGGAGGGTTTACCAATGTTTTCACTGAAAATACAGGATATTCTACCCTGTTTGTCCTGTTACATCTACCAGCTTTTAGTTTAAAAGTCTAAAAGCAATCTTTTCATTTAAAAGCTCTCTTTCAAGTATAGAAAATGTAAAGTTCACCAAAACCAGAACATACTAGGTGAATCCAGGAAGCTTAAATACAAGAGAACACGTTCTTACCTGGTAAACGAAACACAAAATGATCAGCTACTGACAGACAAATTCTTTTCTTCCAGAGAAACAGCCTAGACAAAAAGTAAAGGTAGTCTATAGGAATAGCTCCATGGTAATACACAAGAATTCCGGGTCCTTCTGGGAGGTTTTCCACTCCATGAAGCTCATAACCTGTTTGGGATGCAAAGCAATATGCTGACAATGATATCTGTAAATCACCTGGCATTTAAAAAAAAAAACCAACTATTTACTGTCCTTTGTTAAATGACTTTCAGAGAGTTGTGAAAGCCTCTCCAGTAGCTTTTAAAATAATTAAGTTCTGGATGGAACTTTTGGTCAATAACAGAGAAAGTCCCTCAAACTCCACAGCTTATCAATGGACTGATTTGTTGGTCAGTTTAATCATGAGATCAGATCTGAACTTGACATTTTCCCCAGCGAGGGAACTAAACGATATATTTCCCATTAGGAACTTCTTGTAAGTAGTACAATAGTAACAATAATAATCTTTTTTAAAAATTAGTAACTGGTGTGAAAATGCTTCATTTTCAGAATTAGAGGCAAACAGTCTGGATGCTTTCCTGAAATCTGGAAGTATGAGTCTCTATTCTGTGCCCAGGAAAAGGAAGAGTTTGGGATTTTCCATAATAAAGTGTTCCTCTTTTAGAGAAGGTGAGATGTTAAAATTGAAACCATTATCTGTAAGAATCCCAAAGAGGTTCTCTCCACAAGAGTTAAATGTATTCACTTCACAGTAGGAGGGAATTTCCTCACAGACACGCACTTCTATGAATCCTTGTCATGACTCTTCCTACATTTGATTTAGCTTTCAGGTGGAGCCAGACTAGAAGTTTAATGTATACAAAGGCTTGGGAAAGCCATAGCTTCTGCCAGCTAAGAGCTCTGTTCCACCTTGTCTGCCTTCATTTCCATTCCTGTTACAGCTCCTGCCATGAGCTATTTGGATGGGACTGGAGTAGGCAGAGTCCTAGGAAGACATGGAGAAAGTTTTATACTGCAGGATGTTCAAAGATGCCATGCAAAGTATACTAAACGTAATTCATTTGGAAGAAAAAAATTAAAATTTAAACTTTGTGTATTTACCACTTACTGTAATTCAAAGCTTCAGACAAGTCATGTCGTACTTACCATGCCATATTCTTGCATATATATCCCAAAAGCTTGCTATAGTTTTTCTCGCACTATCCCAAACATCACTCAAGGGGTCTGCTTTTACCTCATTGTTCCTCTGATATATTAAAAGCATAATATTAGTAAGGTAAATGAAAAAGACAATTGTTAAAGGAACTATAAAAAAAACTAATATTGCACTAATTGTGAGTGAGGCAATGATCAAATGAAAAAGGTATTTCTTCAGGAACTCCACAACAGTCCATTCTTCCAGTGCATAGACAAGGCAGCCGAGGTTGGTCATTGGTATCTGTCCTGAAGCACAGGATTCTTTTATACCTATCATGTCCTGCATGGAGAATAAAACACAGAACAAAACAAAAAAATAACCAGCTGTAATTTCTCAATTTAGGGAAAAAGGTTTCTGTAAATACACCTGATGCTTATTTTGGTATAGCACAGGTTCAAACATTTTGTGTCTCTCTGTCATGCTAAGATAGCTGCTGGCTATGAGATTACCCATGTATTTATGGAATAGGGGCTGAAACAAGAGAGGCTGGAGTTCAGCAAAGCCCCAGGATCCCTGCAACATGGCTGATCAGTTGATTTCTCTCAAGAGAGTAAGTGGAAAGTATTTTTAGCAGCATTAGCCAAGAAGACTGCTGCCAGAGATGTGGGCTCTCCCTATCCTCTGTAAAGAATCCAGCCTGGGCTTCTTCTCCCTCTCAGTTTGGCAGTAAGAGGGTCAGATAGTGGAATGAGCAGCTGAAGGGCCAGCAAGCAAAACCAAGGCAGTCATGGCTCCTTCACAAGGCCTGGAGGTGTCCAGGACATTTGGTACTGTTGTTAGCACTGGGAGAAGCAGCTTTTCAACCCTCATCTGTACAACACACCTTTCTTTCAGATCTTCCTGCCCTACCAAAGGCCAAGAGAGCTCCATGGCCCTCCTGATATGTTTTACACATGCAACTCCCTACTTAGCCCGTTCCTACAGCTGACCCTGCCTGCCTGACAGCAGGTAGTGGTTACACTGGAATGCAAGAGCACTCCAGAATCGCTGGCTGCTTTTAAGATTCTTGAGCATTAGCCAGAGATTTAAACAATGCAATCCAGTTCAGTAACCCATAAGTGAATACAGATTTTCTTTGCCTCTATCAGGTTGCTACTTGTTTAACGAGTAGATTTTTCCACTCCAGCACCAGAACAAGTACCTACAAGAAACAAATCATAAGTGCCAAATTCAGTGCCAGGATCATAAAATACAGCAAGCTCAGACTTCTCTGACTTTACGTCTTCAGCTGTGTACTTATATGAGCAAAGCTGCTGTACATATATGAGCAAACCTGCTGTGCACTTCTATTTTCCTTCTGTGAAACCTTGGGTAGAATACAGGGGTGGACTGGTGCAAAGCACAGCTCCCTTTCAGAATTATAGATGACAAGGAGTACAGCAAACAGCAAAAGTGGAAAGCAGCCATGGACAAGCACTAGCAGCTAACACGCAGCAAGGCAAGCAAGCCCCATGGCAAGCCCTGCAGAATGAGTAGCTGCAGTAGCTATAAATCTGGTCTCACACACGCCAATGAAATCTGTCCGTATCTCAAACCCTTTGAACTCCACACTGGACAGCAAAAAAGGACCACTTGGTTTAACCTCAGTAGGCAGCTAATCACCATACAACTGCTCACTCGCTCCCCACTGCAGTGAGATGGGTGAGAGAATCAGAAGATTGAAAGTGTGAAAACCCTTGGTTTGAGATAAAGGCAGTTTCATAGGTAGAGCACAAGCTGGAAGGACAGTAAACTAAAAGGAAGCAAGCACTGTGTTAAAAGATGCTGAACATGGTACAAACAAATGAAATCACTATGACAAAAAGTCACAAGAATTAATATAGAATTGTTTATATCCTGATGACTGGTGCCTGACTAAGATATAAGAAGATCTGCACATTTTCACTGAAAAGAGATTTTATCAATAACATGGAATAAAAAAAGGA
Organism: Oreocharis arfaki; assembly: GCA_013398015.1. NCBI lineage: Eukaryota > Metazoa > Chordata > Aves > Passeriformes > Paramythiidae > Oreocharis > Oreocharis arfaki. The sequence continues at coordinate 35,644 of VZRR01002474.1, read as the reverse complement.
ATAGTCTTTTTAGAAATGATTCAGATATTAAAATATCTGTTGAGACAGCGTTTAAGAAGGATAAAGCTGATGGTGTGGTGCTATTCTGTAGTTAGTTATTGTTTGTAAAGTTCTGGTAAGCACAAAGACTACAAATCCTCACTGTGTGCAAAGCATGCTGTGCTGACAGAGTCCAGGAGAAGGCCATGTTAAGGGGGTTTGCCTCAGCTGCTGAATCAGACATACTGAGCAGTACCTGGAATAACTCGCTCAGCCTGCAGCATAGCGTGAAGGAATTGAGTGGATTTTGCATTGTTATGGGGGTTCAGATCTGGAACACAGACTACTCCAGCCAGTACCAAAGATGTCTTAAAATCACAGATAAAATGCCATTATCCATAGCAAGTACATCAATAATAACCCCTATATGATATGGGGATTAATTTGGATATACAGATCACTGATGAACAAGAGATCATATAATCTACCAATGAGATTTAAGATTATTCCACAGTCCCCAGGCAGGAGTAACTGCAGACTAAGAAGCCAGATAAACTTCTGGCAAGGTAACTGAGAAGCTGGTTAGTGATGAAGGTAACTGATGCCACTCATCATAATTTTGTGGGAAACAGACCTTGTCAACAAATTCACCTCCATTCTTTGAAGGAATTAGAGGTTCAATAACTTACTCAGGTTTCATGCACATATAGTTTAACAGGGGCTTCTCAAAGAGTCACTTTAAGCTGCACATGAGCTGCTGCTTGAAAGTCATCCTTCCACCAGTCCTTCGCTCTCTGTTCTTACCCTCAGCCTGATGTCCAACAGGATCAGCTGGCTTCCTGCTAAAGGGATGCCAGTGAAAATGCTGGCACAAGCAAAATCATTCCTGGGAGCAGCCCAAACTTAGGTTGGCATACGGGTATTATGCAAGTACATTACCAATGACATTTGACATTTTTATTAAAAAATAAATCTCTTTTAAATGGAGCGCATGTGCAATGAAAGATGTTATCAACTAGCATGACAAAAAAATATCCATCAGTGGTGGAATCTCTACCAAATGAGAACTGAATCTATGTCCTACTTTATTCAGAATTTTCTTCTAATATTAATAGGATGTTTACATTGATCAGTTTTAACAATGTAGCATTCCACTGATTCCCCTTCTTCCATCCTAATTGTTAAGTAGCAGAAAATTACTTGCTGGCTGGAAAACCATTACCCTTAACTTTGTTAGCTCACAGACTACAGTATAAATTAACATCTTAACTTGTTAATTTCTGATTTGAAGTTCAATATAGACACTGGAAAAAAAGCTTTAGAAAGAAAATAAAATGAATCAATGTGAAAAATTGTATTTTTTTTAACATACAAGCCAGATTTTAACAGTACAGATTTGACATCTGAAAGTAGCTGGGTAGACACAGAGTGAGTTTGCCTTCAGCCAAAGCTAGCTGGGTGGCTGGGATACAAGCTAATTCAACATCATTCCAGCTAAATCCAAGAGTAGAAAAAGAATAAATGATTGACAGATTGAGGAAAAACTAGAAGCAGCATGGCTTTTTCTGGAAATTGGGTATTCAAATGTGGCTCAGTTTCTGCTCCCACAGTTCAATTGTACACCACCTCCAGTATTACATAAGAACAGAATGAACTCCAATCACTGAAACCTGGACCCCGGTTTTTGGACCGTATGATGTGAGTCCAACATGGTAAATGCATCCGTCTACTGTCAAAGGGCATCCCACTGACATCAAAGGGCTACAACAGGACAGGACTTCTATTTTTCCATGTTCTACTGGCTATCCCTCACCAATCCCCTGCTGAAACTACAAATACAATTTTGAAGCATTCTTTCTATCAAACACCATATAGGAAATTACTACACATCTATTTGAGTGCCTATTGTAAGCCTGTTGCTAACAACCTCCTTGATTATTTGCTAGGAGACAATGCAGGAGCATTACCACAACACATTTACTTATAAGCGCTTTAGTTTGCCCCAAATGTCAAAACTTAAGAGAGAAATTTCTCTTCTGCTTTTATGAAATCTGAGCCAGGAGCAGCTCCAATGTACTTGAATACTTGAATATCCTATAAAAGGTTAACAAGTGGGTTTAGTGTTGCATTATTTAACAAAAAAAACCCCAAACATTTTTTAAATAGTCGACATTTTTCTCATCTTATCTAGTGATGGACTTGAAGCTACTGTTCTCAGTGATTTCATTGTTCTTATAGAGAACAACATGTGTGTTGACATGTGAGGTATTTGTTTGAGCTCCACCTATAAAGCATATCAAATTCCAGAATAATCACTGTATCTACAATGTAAAATTACAAGTGATGTCAGAGAAAGACAGAACCACTGCCTCCCTACTTAGAGAGGAGCTCCCCTTTCAACAAAAGTCTCCTGTACTACAAGTTGTTCAGATCCTAAGATCTTGCTGAAGCATCATTTACTGATAAGGATAATCTTACCAACATTATAATCCCAGGGAAGAACAAAGCTGTCACAAGAGACCTATTACATTGAAATTAAAATCTTGTAGCTGGCTTTCAACCATGACTGAAGAGCCATAATCTTGGTCCTGCTGCTCACTAGTTTGCTCTTGGCAATAAGTTCAGCAGAGCATAATAAGAAGACACTTCACACAGAAGCAAGTGTAAAGTAACTGCAGACTCCTGGTGAGAGAATTTTTTGACACCTGCTTTCTTGTGGCAGGCTCCAACTCTTCAGTCAAACTCAATTGTTCTGTTTCATGAGGGGAGTCATCTAACAGTTACAATTCTGCCTCTTGCTTTTCAGTGTAAATGAAATTCTAGTTTTATATTTCCTGGATGCTTTGTGGCAGTTCCATGGAAAATAACTCTCTTGCTGGTCTCACCCTGCCACCACCCACTTTATTTATCTCCATAAATCCACCCATCTTGCACCGTCCTATGTTTACAGAGCTTCCCCCACCTTCAGCACATCAACCCCAAAAACAAAGGGTCTATCCTCTCCAGAAAGAAACTAGCAGCAACTACAGTGCTTGGTCCCCAGGTTTTTGCAGCCATTCTACCTGTTTCACACACTGAGGATACTAAACCCAGAACACTGTTTCCCATTTACAGTCTCAGCAAATACGAATAACTGAATTCCCACTTGGGTTTGATTGAACATGTGGAAATTAGGCACTACCCCTGGCCAAGCATCCTTGCTTGGCTTAGTTGCCAGAAATGAGGCAGGTAAGAGCTAGAAGAATAATAAAACCATAGAATGGTTTGGTTTGGAAGGGCCCTTAAAGAGCATCTGGTTCTAACCCCCCTGCCATGGGCAGTGACATCTTCTACCAGACCAGGTTGCTCAAAACCCAATCCAACCTGACCTTCAACACTGCCAGCGATGGGGCATCCACAACTTCTTTGAGCAACTGGTCCAGTGTCTCATTATTCTCACAGTAAATTTCTTCCTGATATTTAACCTGAACTGCCTTCTTTCAGTTTAAAGCCATTCCCTCTTGTCCTGCTGATTACATGCCTGTGTAAAAAGTCCCTCTCCAGCCCGCTTGTAGGCCGTGTTTACACACTAAAAGGCTGAAATGGGGCTTTTCATTCTCCCTGGGGCTTTCTCTTCATCAGGCTGAACAATCGTAATTCTCTCAGCCTGTCTTCACAGGAGAATCCTCCGATCATCTTTGTGATCCTTCTCTATATGTGTTCCAACAGGTCCATGTCTGCACTGTGCTGAGAACGCCAGAGCTGGATGCAGCACTGCAGGTGACATCTCACACCTGAAGTAGAGTAGAGGGGCAGCATCACCTCCCTCACCCTGCTGGCCACATTTCTTGCCATCCAGCCCAGGATACGTTTCCCGAGCTGTGAGCACACATAGTCGGGTGCACGAAGAGGGTGTACAAGGAGCAGCATGTGGGTTCAGAGCTGGTACCTGTCCTGCTTAGGCACTAATAAAACACAGCAAGCGCCCAACACCTACATTTATCCCTTTTCTTCACCTGGAAATGCCATTTAACATTTCCATACGTCAACACTGCGAAGGCTCGGGGGTTTCCTCAATATCAGGCGCTAAGGGCCCCCAAGCGCAGACCGCTGCTGAAGCACGGGAGTGCTGGAAGGCTGCCGGACCTTCCTCGTCGCCACCCCCCTCGGGGTGGTGCGGGCTCCCCCCGCCACCCTCCGTCCCGTCCCGTCCCGTCCCGTCCCGTCCCGTCCCGTCCCGTCCCGAGCCATCCCGAGCCCCCCGCCCCGCTCACCTGCCCGCGGCGGCGCCGTCCCGGACCCCGGGGATGAGCCCCGTCCCGGGATAAGCGCACCGCCGCCCCCGCACCCGGGACGAGAAGGCGGAGCTGCTCCTGGCAGACACAGCGGGCTCTGCGCCCAGATCTCCATTTAATTCTTCAACGATAAGAATCCCGGGACGGGCGCCGGGAGCCCCGCCTGGGCGCGCTGGGATGGAGGCTTCCCATCGCGGGGGATCGGCGAACCGAGGAGCCTTCGGCGCCCTTCCCTTCTTGGAAGAAAGAACCCTCCCTGGGACGTGCTTCCAGTCAATTCATGTCTACGTTGGTTAAGGAAACTTTCCGAGAGTGTCACTGATTGCTAAGCTGAGAAAACGCACTGGTTTTGCAAAGGAAATAACCTCTTTAAAAAAGTTAAAGAGACTTGGGTGTCACACAGACTTGGGATATAATTAAAGCAGAACACAGATAGAACATGCTAATATGGCTAAATTCAGCAGAGGAAGCCTGAAATGTAATAAATACCCTTATGTTGTACTGTTGTTCACCCTATTCCTTATACGGTGGAGGTCTTATTTAGACTGATACGACCAATAGGTATCAGTTTTGAAGTTCAGAAAATGGTTAATCCAGCCTGTTCAAAGCAGGTGATTGGATTTCATTGATTTGATTTGATGCAGAACAAGAAATTGGCTCCCATGAAGTAAAATGCGTGACTGCAGTACATTTCTTCCCACACAGGTGTGGTGCTGTAGCTGAGGTCCAGGGGAAGTAGACCCAAACCTGCAAAAAAAGTGTCCACTAGTGATGCTTTTCTGTTGGCTTCTGGCTTTTATGGCACAAGATAGATTTGTTCAATAACAGCTTTTCTTGTGAGGGAAGAAAAAACTTGATATTCTTTGCCTACCATGAAGCAGCAAATCATTGGAAAAGAGGTTTTGCTAGTAGAGAGTTTGGCAGAGTGCAGATAGAAAGTATTTAAGGGACAAAAGCACAGCTAGATGATCAGTGCAGAGAGAAAAAGTGTTGTACCTAACACTTACCAGATAACACCAAATGTAGCTGAAATTATTTTGGTTTGTTTGCACATGTTTTGTTTCCTTGTGTTTACATGATGGTGTGCTATCATCCAAAGAGCCTGGATAGAAATGCAAGAACTAAAACTATTACTGAAGAACAGAACCAGAACAAAACAGCAACACGATAATATGGATATTGAAAAATCCATTGGAACAAGAAGTACTGAATAGCATTGGGTGGAAAAAATAAAGAATAATTGCATGCTATCTTTGCTTTTCCTTCTCATTTATTTTTCTTGAGAGTCATCTTGAAGAAAAAGTGGTATGTGGCTTTTTCAGAGTATTTTTAGTAATCTGATATGGGCTTCTATCAGCAGATTTGCATCTGAAGAGAAATTTCTATTAATAGACAAAACTACTCTGAGGAATACATATCATTACATGAAATCAAAATTTAAGCATGTGGATCTCAGGGAGTGGGAAAATATAATAAAGAGATGCAAAATTTCAACAGCCTGGAATTTTTAGGTGAAATAATGGTCAAAAATTTTAGAAAGTTTCCAAAATTCCTACAGATACCTAGAGTACAATGTGTATTATCATGACTACAAAGATTCTATGAGAAACGGAGCAAAAGGAACTGATTGGTATAATAAACTGTGCCATGTCAATCAGAAGCATATGTTAAACTTCAGCTAAAAATAAAAGTAGCAACCAAGGTGAGATATAAAAAATTAATAGGGCTGAAAAAGTACTTTGCTCTAATTTTGAATTAAGGTAATGAGATGGAGAATTGGCAGATTGATAATAAAGATGAAGCAGGGAAATACTAAAATAGGAATGAAAAATCAAGGTTCAAACAAGGTAAGAATAGAAATTCAGTTAGATTTCTCAATCTATGCAAGAACGGTGTTTAGCAGGTGTAATTCCAGGCCCAGGAGTAAGGAATTTCTACTAGCTTTGTGGAGTTTAGAATACCATGTGACCGAAGAACAGCAAATTTAGGGCATATATTTGAGAAATTAAGAATAATTAGGAGTCTATTCTGCACCACCCAGTGTGTTCCAGACCAATATGTGTTAAGAAAAAAGGAATTCAAGATGTGGAGAAATGGTAAACTAATTTCCTTTTCTAATTGTTAATGCTGCCAAGCAGTCCTGCCAATGGCATGAAGCTATGGAAAGGGTAAATACAACCTCAGGGTTTATCTCACAAAGTTCCGGGTAGGATTAGTGAAGTGTTAAAGCTAACATTGAAGTCATGGCTGAGATCTTCTCTGAAATATTTTACTTAATTTTATTTCCTCCTTGTTTACATGGATCAATTTAGATTGAAACAAGGACAGAAAAGAGTCCAAAGAATGAGGCAGAGGCATGTGGCTTTTTTTTAACCAATCAAAATGAAATTTCAAATGAGGTGTACCTGTTGCTGTTAAATAATTTTGGGAGTAAGAAGGTAAAAAAGTAACTCAGTTAAAGGTCAGTCAAAGCACAGAATAATGAGAGTTTGGCACATTTTATATTCCAGTAAGTTTTCCAGCAAGAAGAACTGAAGTTATGAATCTGTTCACAAGAGAAGTAATAAGAGTTTCTATTGCTATTTGAAAGTTGGAAATAAACAGGTTACAGAATTTGGCAGTCGCAGTCTGGCGTTGTTTGCATGACGCTGCAGGTGAGTTGTGCTTGGAGCTGGCTCCTCTTCATCAAGGATGATTCCAACAAAACGTGGAATGGTTGATCTTGTTATTATCTGGTCACAAGTGGTGTTCCCCAAGGCTCAGTATTGAGACCTGGCCTTTTTAATATCTTTATGGATGATCTGGATGAGGGGACTGAGTGCACCTTCAGTCAGTTCACAGACAGCATTAAGCTGGGCAGGAGTGTTGATCTGCTGGATAGTTGGAAGGCTCTGTAGAGGGATCTGGACTGGCTGGACTGATGGGCCAAGGCAAATGGTATGAGGTTTGACAAGGCCGAGTGCTGGGTCCTGCCCTTGGGTCACAACACCATGGCAGCACTACAGGCTGGGGGCAGAGTGGCTGGAAAGCTGCCCAGAGGAAAAGGACCTGGGCGTGCTGGTCAAATCTGGCTGAAGCATGTGCCCAGGTGGCCAAGAAGGCCAGTGGCTTCCTGGCCTGTATCAGCAACAGTGGGGCCAGCAGGACCAGGGCAGTGATTCTTCCCCCATATTTGGCATTGGTGAGGCCACACCTCAAGTCCTGTAATCCGTCTTCTCTCAAGCAACAAGATGAATGGTGTCAAGTTGCACCAGGGGACGTTTAGATTAGATATTATGAAAAATTTTTCCACTGAAAGGTTTTTCAGGCATTGGAACAGGCTGCCCAGGATGGTGGTGGAGTCACCATCCCTGGAGCAATCCTGGAGGTATTTAAGAGACAAATAAACGTGGTACATAGGGACATGGTTCAGTGGTGGACTTGGCAGTGTTAGGTTAACGCTTGAACTAGATCATAAAGGTTTTTTCTGCCCTAAATTATTGTGATTCTGTGCTTAACACAAAATGACAATTTGTGTTTGGAGGCTATAAAATTTCTTACTAAAAGAAACTGATTACTTGGTTCTAAAAATGTGCCTCAGTCTTGCCTGCTGTCTCTCAATACTTGCTCGAGCATATATGCGAGAACCTAGACAGGATTAGCAATTGCTGCTGACCCCATTCTGGAGCAATGGTGGCCTTTGTGGGTTCTTAGGATTGGATCCTATTTCAGCCAGTAATGTTGCAGAGTGATGGGAAGAGATGACTGTCTTGGAGGTCTCAATAAACTGAACTTGAACGCCTTTTTTTTTTTCTTCAACATTGACATTCTAAACATATCAATCACTGATGCTAAAATGTGGAAATCAGGATAGACAGATGTGGGATTATTTGCAGGCAGGGTTGGAAGCTTTAGAGTTGGTTACCAAGACAAAGAATAATTAGTTTTTATTTTCTCAGAGAGATTTTTCACTGATGAAGATGAAGAAAATGAGCTATTCCTTAAGATCCTGAAGGAAACATCCCCACCAAAAACATTCCTCGAAAGCTGTTATACAGACGGAATTTGCTGACTGTAGATGGTGTAAGAAACTATATTGCTCAGGAAGGGGAATCCAGACATTAAGTGTGAAAACTTGTTCTGTTTTTGCCTATGTAAAATCAGTAGAATCAAACCAAATTCTGCCAAGGCTCAGTCTTAGCCTGTGCTTCCAAATATCACTGCTGTCCTAGAAGAAAATACAAAGTCACTTGACATTAAGATTTAGTGGTCTAAAAACTAACTCAGTTCATTTGCCTGGAAGCAGGAGACGTTAATCTGAGCAAAAACACGGAGTACTTACTCCTAGCTGCAGGAAGAGTTCCTTCACCCATTATCTGCGTAAGCCATCCCTCTTACATATACAAGATCATGAGAGCCAAGGCTACTTTGCTGCTCCCCATCTCTTTTTCACATCCTCAATTTCATTCTTCTCTTCTACAGCTGTCAGTGTGGGCCAGCTGTCTCCAGACTCAACATCTAACTACTGGTAGGGACAGTGGTATCAGCCTGCAGGGCTGGAGCCCTCCTAACCACTGCAGCTGGAGGTTGCCATTTGACAGAAGGGCATCCCTTCACTATACCTCAGGTCTCTGGCCTGCCTTCTTATCATGCATACCTTACTAATGGTTTTCAGCACGTCATTAGCTGATAGCAGAGATGCAACAAATCATCAGGAATTTTTGGGTCTCATCCAATTTGTAAGAAAACATGGTCTCTAGCAGGTACTGTTATCTCTCTTTTCTATATACCTTAATATTTTGAAAAAGTCCTCTGCATTCTTTTCCAATATATGTGCACTTTACTGACATTCATATCATTTTCCTGCCTTCCCTTTCTTCCTTACTTAATTTCAGTCTGCATTATTCTTATTCCCTATTTCTTTCCCAGCACCACCTCTCTATCTCGTTTCTCCCTCTCTTTTTCTATTCTCAGCACTAATCCATTTCACTTGAACAAGCCCTGCCTTGTCTTCATCACCTTGGTTCCTAGTTTCTTTGCCCAGTTTATCACAGTGTCATCAAAGAAAGCTCCCTTCTGTGGTTGGGTGTGCCCTTCCCAGCATCCTTTCATTGACCCCAAACTACTGAATCTCCACAGCCTCATCATCTGAAAATGCCATTGTCATTCCCAGCTCTTTTATACACCATGGTTTGTTTGAAAAAAAGGCTGTTCCCCAGCTTCTTACCCACCCTCCTATCTGTCAAATCCCACTGATGTTCCACAATTCTCACCCTTCCTTCACACAACCTTCACTACTTCCTTGCACTTCTCCTTCCCTTCAGTCTGCTGGAATGCAGCAGTTGCCATAAAATTTCATTACCTGCACTGATAGTCTTGTGTTGTTTATGTGCCTAGAGGTAGGGAAAATAGGATGAGGTTTTCTGTTTATCATTTTAGTCTGATTAATGCTATATATTGAGAAAATATAGCATAGAGAGGACAGAGCCTTTGCAGATCATAGAGTCATACAACGGTTTGGGTTGGAAGGGTCCTTAAAAGATCATCTAGTTACAACTCCCCTGCCATTCAGACATTTAGATATTAAGAGATGACACTTTCCTGAACATAAGCATACCACATTTTTTATTCTTCATGGTAGGTCAGCCAAGATTCAGGTCAGAAATATATCTAGTGATTTCCCTTCATTCAGCCCAGTGTCACAGTGGGCTATTTAGCCTTAGAGTCAATGGCTCAAAGGCTGAATAAGCAGTTGGTAATGTAACCAAGGGCTACACATGGTTCAAAGGATAGAAACACTTAACATTTGCCTCTGGACCATAACAGTTGTGTCACACACAACCTGCTGTCATAAAGACTGTAGAGGGAGAGGGAGGAAAAAACAATTTATCCCAAACACAAACAGAGGTTCAGAAATGTTTGCAGTAGTTGCACACTATTTCCGGGGTTGCAACACCCACGGTACCTCAGCAAAACCATGCATACATAGTTTCTCTGATAACTCAGTGCCATTCTGAGCAGAATGAACCAAGCCCAGGGTGGTGTGAGCAGTCAAAATACCAGTGATGGCCGTAAGTGTACATCTTTTAGCAGGACCAAAGTGTATTTGATGTACTTGGCCTGTGGTGCTGTCACTGAGAGACACATATTCAAATAATATGGCTATTAACTATTGCATGCCTGAATACATGATTATTTTCCAAACTCGTGTACATATAGATACAGTAGAGTATGGCCTAATCTCATTAGATATTTTCCATTACGCAGGGTTGTAAGGCGGGACTCAGGTCTTCCCTTCAGAATAGTCTAATTGATGGTCACATTTCTCCTGGCTTATTGTGGACCACTTCAAGCATTATAAACAGCATTCACCATTAATACCCAAAATAAACATTGTAATATAACTTAGGTCTAGATTGTCAAGAGGTTGGACGGCTTTGCTCTAGTTGTTACTTCAGTTAAATACTGCAATAATAGCATTCTTTCTATTGCAAGCAATTGAGTGGGTGTATATGTAGCAATTGTCTAAGTGGGTAGAATTTGCACAGATGAAAATGAAGTAAATGAGCTGTAATATCAAGTGTGGGTGACATGCCTCCCTTTATACACCCTTTCACCTTGCCCACGCAGGAGCTACACACCAAACAGGACAGCCTTCTGAAGGCATGGAAGGTCATAAAACCTTACAGGAGCATGGGTTTTGCTGAATGGATCTGTGTAGGATTCTTTATGCTTCAGGAATTTAAGAGGAAAGTACTTGTTTAGGACATCTATGAAACTGTAACTTCAAATATTCTGCCTGAAATAAAAATTTTATGAATGTTTTCCTCTGCATCATTAAGAAAAGGTTATGTGAATTATGGTCTTGACTAAGCCACAGCAGACAGAAAACACTAAAACCTATTTGAGGGTTTTTTTGTTTTGGATTTTTTTTTGTTTGGCTTTTTTTCGGTTTGGTTTGGTTTGGTTTGGTTTTTTTTGGTTTTTTGTTTTGTTTTGTGGGGTTTTTTTTGAGAGAACCTACAGTTCTTCTCATAGGGGAATATATTTAAGACAAATGAGAAAATATTGCAACATCATTTCCGATTACAGGAGTGTTTCATTCTTAAATAAATCCAGAAAGCCCAGGAGAAATGTGACAAACATCCCAGGTAGGTTGATGAGGAGTCAGGAGCTGTAGTCAAGTTTCTTACTGGGGCAGTTTTTCTAATGGTAGAAAGTACAACAGATTATTGCCTCAATAACATGCTTGGTCCAGTGTCACTAAGGCATTTGAACCATCTCTTCAGTAAGCCACTGAACTGGAAGGGACTGCATCACCTCAAGAGGGGATGAGATCCATCCCCTTGCTTACGGCAGTGCTGCCTGCATCCATGTCTTCATAGATGTTTGTCTGTATCAGTCCAAAAGAAAAAACTAGTGATAGAGATTACCCCTCCACACTCCAACATGATAATTAATATTATTATTTTGTTATGAGTCTTCTGTAAAGCAAACAGGCATTTCAGGAGATAGAGGATTGTCTCGGAAGGGATTGAAAGACTGATAAATAAAAGCACTTTAATATTCCATTAAAATTTGTAGTAATCAGAGATACACATTTTCTTGGTTGCAATTTTAGATGTTCAATGCATGACAAGAAAAAAATTTAGACGCTTGTCAGGAGCATGTAAAATCAAGTAATTTTCACAATTAAACAATAATAAATCATGATTTAAAGTAATTTTGCAAAGGCAATGCTATTAGCTGAAAGGAATCTGAAAAAGGGAGAAAGAATTTAAGCTTGTATTTATGTAATAAGAAAGTGAATCAAAACCATCATACTTGCTTAATTAGACTGGCTTAAACCTTTCATCTCCTCTGCACGTTTTTCAGTCCTCTTTTCCTTTCAGAAAAAGTAACAAAGTGCTTCTTGAACTTATTTCTTTCTTCTGCATTTTCAATTTCTAGATTTTCAGTGATCAGTCACACTTTGTACCCGATCAAATGAGGATTTTTCAATACCTTTATGACTAGAAATTAATTAAATAGCTGATTTACAACACAGTGACTTTATTCTATCCTAGATTTACTGGTATCTAAGGATACATTGTGCCATGCTTTAACTCCAGATGGCAACTGAGCACCACAACACTGCTGTTCACTCCACTCCCCTGGCCTACAGGTGGGATGGGGAGGAGAATCAGAAAAATCAAAACCTGTTGAACAGTTGAATAATTTAAATAAAGTAAATACTAATAAAAACAACAACAACAATAGCCATGAAAAGGGAGACAACAAGAAGAGATAGAGAAATGAAACCCAAGACAGACAAGTGATGCTCACTACCGTTGCTCACCAGCTATGACCAATGCCCAACCCAGCCCAGCCCTAAGCTGGGATCAGCCCCTTCCAGCCAACTCCCCCCAGTTTATACACTGAGCATGACATCCTATGATATGGAATATCCCTTTGAGCAGCTCAGGTCAGCTACCCTGGCCATTCCTCCTCCTGGTTTCTTGTGCACCTGCTCACCGGCCGAGCACAGGAAACCAGAAAGTCCTTGACTTGCCGTAAGCCCTGCTTAGCAACAACTAAACCATCAGCGTGTTATCAACATCATTTGCATACTAAACCCAAAACACAAAACTGTGCCAGCTGCTAGGAAGAAAATGAGCACTATCCCAGCCAAAACCACGACAAATTTGTAGCTGCAGTGGCCACTAACTAAAAAAACTTGTTCAAACCCCAAGTTTTTTACTTTGTTAAAAAATTAATTCAACATCATTCTAAAATAGACTCATCCAAGAATGAAAAAATACAATCTTCTACATGTTTTAGAATAAAATCTGAATTTACTAGATCTACTGCAATGTCTTAACCTGTACCCACTTCACTCACTGTGCCACAGATACATTTAGTAATGCTGCCAATTCAACAGAACAGGATCCTTGGTTCTCATCCACATTTGAACTCTTTTTACACTGCTCTAGCAGACTGAGGACACCTGAAAAATCTGCTTACTATTCATATATCCTTACGGCTTCTTTGCAGTTTTAGAATCTAAAATAAGAATTCTCTAAAAATATGTCGTTTATATTTAAAATGCCGTTCATAATGAAAATGGAAGTCATTTTAGATGCAGTTCATTTAAAAAATATGTAGTGTATTTTCACACATATTCATTCCCATGCCCAATGTGAAAGCGCCAATGCTTGGCCGCCTCAGATCAAATAATCTGAATCACAAAAATCCTTCTCATACTTTATTCTAAGGGTGGTTTGTAATAAGTACTGCTTTGCTTTGTTTGAGGATTGAACTAATTTCCTTTTACTGTCTGGACAACTAGAAGGTTTTTTCCCAAGTTAATGAAGTGCTTTCTTGGAAGATATTTCTGGATATGGATTCTGAGCCACAGAAATCTATTCAAGTCATTGACGGCCGGAGATAAGATGGTGTTTCCAGTTAAGGATGCTGGCCTTGATCTGGACAAATCCCTTTGATGTAGTTGTTTCTTTTGCCCCATGTTACAGTAATATTCATAGGAGCTAAAAAGTACCAGCCAAAGATACTGTCAACATTGATTGCTGACTTTGTCTGTGAGAAAATTATAGAATCTTGGTCAGTCCAATATGTTCTTGCATGTTGTAATTAAAATTGTACTTGATAATTTAGCATTCATCTGAATGGAACAGAAGTAAGAAAGTGGCATTTGTACAAATGTCCCTGTCTTTTTCAGCAAGAAATCCCAAGAGCTTGCCTTTTTCTTCCCAGCTTAGCACAGAACTCTGTGGTCATCTTCTATTCCAACCCGGGGATGCCTGACATAATGATTCATCGCATCTGTAGAATGCTTTTTCTTTCCTTGTGAAGCTAAGTTTTCCTTGTTCTTGTTAACTATAAAAATGGGTCATGAAATCTATTTGACAAAATACATCAGATTATCAGTGTAATGTGTTCTTGCTCCTTTCTACCTGCTGATTTTTGATCATTCTGAACTTTCAGTTAGAATTTAAGGAGTCTACAATATTTTTGATTCAGTCAAGAACTGTATCATCTGGTAGCTAATCTGGCGATTAATTTAGGCCACTGCATGGCATTTCCATATTTCAATATTTCCACAAATATATATATTTCAATATTTCCATATCAAATAACACACAAACAGATTGGCCAACTTGTTCCCATCTCCAAAAGACTGTCACTTAGTAAAGGCCTGATGTCAGTATTTGCAGCCTTCCTGTATTCACCTATTGAGCCTCTGGAAATGTATTTGTCATTATATGTATTCAGGAAGGTGTTTTTCCCAATGATAACAGTTTCCATGAGGTTGGAAGAGATCAAGACCAGTGTGGCTATTTCTCCAAAAGCAGTATTGTCTTTTTGGTTGGGTACCTCTGAGACAAATATTTTCCCATATGTTAAAATTTAATTAAAGAAATGACCTGTGCTCCTTCCTAAACCTTACAACTCTAAGACTGAGGTGTATGCTGCAGATACCAAGAAGGCCATCTCTTTTTTCCCTCTGCAACACTATTTTTTCCCAGATGGACTGTGTAACTATGGAGCAGACTGCATCAAGGCTTGTTATGACACTGCTAAGGTGGATGGAAGTGTGCTCTGTCACAACAGCCCACACTACCAGTGCTCAAGCTGTATCTGTGGCCTCAGTGTTCTGAGGATATTCTGCCATCCTCACATGGCCCACGTCTTGTGTGTAACTTTCTGTAACTGCATCCAGACTGCTTCTGACTACCCTGCCATTACTGAGCCCTACAAAAGGACTTTATCTAGGCATAAAGCCTTCCACATTCCTTATTTTCCTCCAGGATTATGAAACCCATAACTTGGTAACTGTGAACAACTCCACAAAGTTTTAATATGCACATAAACAGCCACATGAAATTAAAAGGGAGAGTGACTGCTCCTAGCTGCAGCCCTTTAAAGTGCATCAGCTGTATGGATATTCGCTTCTTGCCATTCCTCCTATCTCTTTCAGAATCTGCTAAGAATCTGGATTCTGGGATTTTTCATTTTCCATCCCACAAACTCATGCAGTGGGCATGAAGGGAGCAGGAGAGATCACGATCAACACATTTTATGAGGGAAAACTCTCCAAGCTCCATAGACTCAGAGATGCACACCTGGATCACACACCCTCAAGACTCCAGCTGCTTTGCTGCTCAGAATACCTAACAGTAGGCATAGTCTGGCTAGTTCTTAATGCAGCAGCAGCTTTGATACAAGACAAACGCAGGACTGTCTCATGTTAGAAGCAGTCTTAGTCTACTGACCTTTGATGGTAAAGGAAAAGTTTGTTAATCCCTAAGGAGTGAAATAACTCTGTTGGAAGATTATAAAAATATCTATATGTTTTTAAATGCTCTGTTATTACCCCTAATTGTTAGGTAAAAGGCAAGTGCACTCCCTGATGACTTGGTCACGGTATTACAGATTTAATCTTGAATTAATGTCCTCTTTCATCTGCTATCCTAGGCCTTGTGACTGCCTGTGTGCTACATGACTCAGTCCCCCAGCTGAGATCACCCTTGCTTCCAGCTATCAGGGGTACTGGTTGTCCACTTAACTCCAAATCTAACAACGGAAATTGCAAACAACATACCATTGCTCCTGGTAGGATGTCCTTATTCCTGTCATCCTCAGGTAGGAAGCTATTGAAATTTTTACCATTTTTATTTGTGAATATGTGGTTGAATTAATGAGTTAAACAGTACCTGAAAAAAAAAGTCCTTTTTAAGGTACTCTTGAAAACAGGATATTTGCCAAGCAGTGTGTGCAGTTAAGGGCAGCTGTCATTCCACTGATGTTTTCTACAACATCATGAGCTATACGTAAATTGCTAGATAGCCTACTCAGTTAACAGGACTTCCAAAAGTTCTGTCTTTCAGTAATAAAGTCCAAAGACCCCTAACAAAACACTTGTCTCCTACACCCAGTAGGGTTTTCAGAACAGTGTCTTTGTCTGAAGCATTCATCCGTCAAGGCAGTTCTACTAAATGTGCAGCTGAAAGTATTCAATAAGAAAAAAACCAGTATTTGTGCAGATTTTTCTTTTCTTGGTTTTCTTGCCTCAGTGATGTGCCTCCATGAGATGATGCCTCAATGAAAAAGCACCTCCTGAACTTCACAAAGGTGGTCAGTATGAGCAGCTCTTTAAAGTCAGGGAGTCCTTTGAGATTCAAGATCCGTTTTTATCCCACTCAGAACTGACCAGGCTCATTAGAGTAAAAGTGAGAGAACAAACCACTAATTGATTTCTCATCTGTGGATCAAAACCATCTTTAAAACCAATAGGAGTATCATTTACCTAGACACTGTAAGTCATAGAGCAGATAATAAAGTCCAACTTCATAAACAGCTTAATCAAAGTTATAACAAATAATTAACTCTTGCATTAACACCACCCAGATGTGGAAATAATATTATTAATCATACTGGGTAGAGCAGTGCTTGTAAACAGTCTTGCGTAACAGCTGACATTATATAGAGCCTTTCTGCATCAATATTTTTCTTTATATGTTTTACATATGTCTAGATACAGACTAAGGTTTTGGGGGTTGTTCCTTTTCTAAGAAGAGTTTCATAAAAATCCCTGTTTAAAAACAAGTTTTTAAAATAACAACAATGATGTTAAAAGGATTTTTAGTTCCTTTAGTGTCTTGATGCATCTGCACCCACTTGCTCCAACTAATATGTGAATCCAATGAAAAGAAAATTATGCCTTGTTCATCTACAAAAGAGATCAGCTAATGTTTTAGTAGTGAGACTGGCAACTTGTGACTACATTAGCAAATCTTAGCATCCTTTCTCTTTAGTGCTTGTTTGTATAAATGACTTGTGCCTGGCACCAGATGCAGCAAAGGGAGCCTGACTTACGTCTAGAGATGGAAAAATCTAGTAAGGGGGCTGCTCACAGCATAAATGGAGATTTTGAGGGAAGTTAGAGGCAGTTTGAATAAAATTCATTATCATACTGGACATCTGCTAGGTTGGAAAATCGTGTTTTATTGACATGCTACTGTTACTGTGTAAAGTTCATAGGAGTCCCTCAGGCATTCCCAAAAGTTATGCATATGATGATAATTGCCACTTTTCCCAATCAGTTATGAAAACAAATCTTAATTTTGGAGGGCAAAATGTCTTTTCCATCTCTAACAATGTATACATCATGGCCACAAAAGGATCATCAAGATTTTGAAAAAAAAATAGCCAGGTATTGCAACAGTGGTCTGAAAATTTGAAAAAGCCCTGCTGAGACTCATGGCATCCTGGTAGCAGAATATCCACCCTATTATTGTCCTCCCAAATTATCACATCATATCCAAATTCTGCACAGGTTCACAGTGGAATTCTTGTTTAAAAAAACCCAAAAAACCCCAACCAAACCAACGTGAGATACCTAAAATTACAAAAATACAATGAAGAGACCCATGAGGTCCTCTTGTCTATCCCTGCTCTACAGGAAGCTCAACCATTTCTCATTTCTCTGAAAGACAGTCATTTCACATGCAGTCCAGAGGGATCAGGATTCAATCCCATGACTTCCCCTGTAAAACCTAGGGTCTGCCACTAGAATCCATTAACTGAAAGTATTTCCCTAGATTACCTTGCTTGCAAGAAAGCATTTGCCAGCACCTTGGCTGGCAAAATCTTACCTGTCTAAATATATCTGGCTTGAATTAGTAAAAGCATATTTTAAAGTTGCTCTTTGACCGTCAGTTCTGTGATGAGTTCACAGATTTTTCTGACAAGTTCAGTTGATCACTTTCCTGATTAATTGCATAGCCATAACACAGAGCTGCTTTGCTTCCTTCTCTTCCCCAAAACATGTCTTAGTAATTCCTAGTCTGGCAAACTTTTTTCCAGTCTTCTTTGTGCTTTTTTTTAAAACTTTTTTTTGCTTAAGGCATTTTGGAGAGATAGTATTGACTTCTTGAGGTACATGTTCATGAAGCCTCCATGGATGCCTTCATGGACCTTCAAGCAGCTCTACTAAGTGTCAAGATGCTGATCTCAGTCCTTGAAGTTCCTAGAAAGTAAAAATTACTCCTGAAGGTAAGTGGCATTTAACTTTGCAAAAGGGACAACATATGCTCTCTGAGAAAAAAGATCTCCAAACATATTTTGTGGAGGGCTAGAATATTACTTTTACTCCAACATTGTGTAAAATATTTTTGAGATCACGAGATTTTTGAGATCATCCTGAGATCATGGCAGTTTCTCAAGCAAGGGTCTTGATAAAGAACAACTGATGGACTGACCTTACACTCCTTTTGATATGCCAGTAGAAGAGAAACCAAGTGAATGGTTCCACTTCGCATGGATATTTCTTCTCCAACGTGTAATTTCTTATCAGAAGTGTGAACACAGTTACCTGAGTTTTCACAAACTAAATCTGGGATGCATTGTTAACTGGTTTTCAGGAAATACAATTCAAGAATGTCTTCTTTTTTTTTCAATCTTTTATAAATTCACATCCTCACTTCTCACACTATTATTTTTTTCTTTAGCAGTTAAGTGCAGGAATAAGACTAATTTCTACTGAAAGTATCTTTTAAGTTCTGTAATCATAATTTCTATACTGGTATAACGTGAGGTTTTCATATACAGCTCCACCTTCTTTTGCTTTCCTGCTTGAAGAACACTGTTGCAATTTTTAAATTCTCTCTTCCTTGTAACTTAAGATAATGAATTTAATGCTAAGTATTTTTTGTCATTTTTCCTCTCATTAAATAGCACTGAAGATTAATTGCTAAGTAAAAGCAAACACACACAACTTACTCAGGAGTAAAGAGTCACTTCATCTGCCACATGAACAACCCACATCTGAGTTTTCAAAAAATAAATGCAGACAGAAAAAAAAAACTAGCAAGAAATCCTTTTCTTTCTTTTTTTTTTAAAGTGAGATTTTTAACCTTTGGCAAAAAAAAATTTGATCTGGTTGATTTTTTTCCTGCTCAAAGAATATATGTAAGCTGGGTGGTTCTTCCTCGGTGGTTTTCTTCTAATACTATTCCTTGGTCTGTAGAGAAACTGCAAGAGACACGAGGCTGCCTGATTCCTCAGAACCACTTCAAAGTCCAATGCCTCCTGTCCACAGGAGACCTATGGTCACCCCTGCCACAGAGAACAGAGGTCCAGAACTACAGCTAGTGATTTTCTTTACCCAGGCAAGAGCAGTAATGTCTCTGATGGAATGCTTTTATCTCATCCAATCTTATTCAGATGAGAAAAATATTTTACAGCTAGTCCAGAGTATGCCTCTCTTTGATAGCCTCAGCCCTCAGACTTTCACATTCTCTATTCAAACTCTGCATTTAAGCCAAATTGCATAGTTTATTGAAAAAACACCAGAATTTTACTTAAAGAGTTGAAAAAACTAGAGGGATCAAACATGTACAACAGAAATACACTGTAACTTCATCTCTACTTCTCTTACTCCTTAAAATATCGACTCCTTTTAAAATCTATTATCTGTTTCTGGCCGACCACTGGATTTACTACTCTTCTCATAATTCTGTTTTCAAGTATTTCCCATTTGATTGTCCAAGAATTTTGAGGGATTCAGAATTGTAGTTCACAGCCTTGTGGATGCTGGTAGCTAATTCAAGCAGGAGGTGAGACAGTAATCAGCCATGGTCGGCTCACCAGGTGACATCCTTCTTGAGAAACGTGACATGTCCAAAAGGTAGGCTGTGTGTCCAAATCAAACTTGCTTGGTTGCAACATCTGAACGTCAAGCCTTCACAGTGATTAAGTTTTCTCAGTCTGTTTTGCCAAGGAGAGCTGGATCAAACAAATCTAAACACATAAAATTAGGTGGGATAAATATTGCTGTCTTTCTGTTTCGTTTCCACGGTGTTCAGCAGAGATGAAATTTGTACTTTTCAGGGAAGAAAACAGAGCCATCAGTGTGCAGGATAACTCTAATAGAAACAAGATACTCAACTGCCATTTGCAATATAAAAACACAGAACTGAGAAGATCTGTATGAATCCAGCCTCCAGAAACCTCTGGAACAGGCAGACTAGCTACTGAAGAAGCCCATAAATCATCCACTCTACTTGCAATGGCACATGATGCTTCCACATCAGCTAGCTTAAGAATTTTAATAGGAGGTCAAGAGCCATAGCAATTAAGTGTCACAGGACTAGAACAGGACAGATTAAGGGAGTTGTCAATGACAGAGTTATCTGCAACAAGAAGGAATTTGTTGAAGAAAACTCACAAGTGGTGGAAAAAACTTGTTGTCCCTGCCAGACTGACTTAAGGAAAGGTTCTCTGTTGACTGCAATTCTGGCCAAAGAGGTTAATGCTGAACATTTAAGTGGGATACACTGGAAATACACCTGGCAGTTTTAATGTCAATAGAAACACAAAGACATTTTATCCTGCAAGCCCAGGGTTAGGAAAGAGGTGGAAAGATTAGGAAAGAGGCAGGAAGAGCCTCCTGTTCTACTCCAAAGACAAGCAGCAGAAACTGACACATAGATCAATATAATGTTTGAATTCTCTTACACAAATGTAAATAAAAGTCGCTTTTTCTTACTCTTTCAGAGGCAGTAACGCATGCAGTATATACGAACTTAATTTTCTCCCTGAGAATTTTTTATATAATCTTTCCAAAATGTTTCAAACTCAGTTTTAAAATGCTTTTAGGTTTTTCACATGCAGGACATTATTCCAGAATCATGTTTTCTGATACTGTTTCCAATTTACATGTATTTATTACCAAGATAAGCATTTTATCTTGTGACAACATTGCCCTTTCACTTAAACAAAACTCCTTCATGCTTAATTTTCTTCCTGGTGGGGTTTTTTTTCTTTTATTTTATCTAGATCAAAGGGTCATATACTTTAAGCAGATGAAATTCAGTTCTCACCCTTCTTTCTGTTTTATCTCAGCATCTCTGGTGATAACCAATCTGGCTGCAACATTCACTTTGACCTGTATGTTGCTAGTGGATTTTTGTTATCCATCTGCCTGTATATCTCAGGGCAGATTTTGAGGCAACATAGTCTATACTTGGTTAGAATACTTTTCTTGAAAGCAAAATAAAATATCACCTGATCCTTTCCCAGCAACTTTTCCACTCATACCTGATGCTGCTTGCCAGTGGTATGTTCTGTGCTCTCTCTCCCTGTTTCCTCTTTTCTTCAGGGTCTGTTTTACCCCTGGTGTAAGACCTAATAAGCACCTAAAAGTACAGAACTGTGAACCCAGTTATGGTAAGTACCAGATAATCACAAAAAGGTCTGGACCTAATCCAGAGAGCAAGTGGAAGGTATTCTCAATACATTAAATTAAAATTAGATCCGATTGCCAAGACAGGATACGACCAGCTATGCATATCTACCTCCTCCAGTTTTAATGGAGTTTCATCTTAACAGTAAGATTATAAGGTAAAGCCAGAGCTCTCTGGTCTTGTGTTTATCCTGGTACTCCCACCTGGAGGTGCAATGAGACCATCATTCTGCACCATATTATCTGGAAGTTTAGGCAGTGTTTACCCCTAAGAGAACAGCTTCCTGCATATGTTTCTTAACAACTTAGAATGCATACATTTCTAGTATCAAGATTCCTATCTATCAATGAAATTTTGAAATGTCATTAGGGAGGTACTTTTCCTTCTGGCAACATTCGTCCTGTTTTATTTTATTCTCTACATTAATTTCTCAAAATTTTTGAACAAAGCAGTTCAAAATCAGTTCCAGAGCCAGTTCCTTGAGTAATTCACAGAGATTAAGTAACCACACAGCTCATTTTACTGATAAATTACAACAATTGAAAGTTGTTCGTGATCAGCTGCAAAGTGCCTTCTGAAGGAAGTGACATTTGACTCATAATTCAAAAGAGAGATCCTGGCATTATCATTGATGGTAATGATAATAATAATAATAATCTATATATTTGAAATCATTAGCTGAATGTTTACTAGCATTTAGAAAATAAGGTAGATAGTGTCATTTTGTGCCAGTGTGAAAGTATGATGCACCCAAATCCTGAGTAATTTTTGTAGTACAGGTAGTTGTATTTCACAAGGGCATAGTCAAGTTAGAAAGGGCATAGAGAAAGGCAACTAAAATGATGAAGAGAGTGAAACATCTGTCTTTTGAGAAGACAAACTCAGAGCACTGTTCCAGAGGAGAGGAATGTGATTGGGGTTTATTGTGCCATAAAGGCAGCGGCAAAGGTGAACAGAGAACTCTTCATCAACTCCCACAGCACTAGAACTAAGGCAAGCTCAATGAAACTAGTAGGAGATTGGTTTAAACAAAGATAAAAGGAAATATTTGATTACACAACAGACAATGGACTTCTGGAATTCCCTACCAAAGAAGCTCATAAAGGCAAAGGTTATCAATGGGTTCAAAAAGGGTTTAGACAAAGTCATGAATAACTGGTCCCTAAACAGGACGGGCAGAAATGCACCCTCTAACACTCCTAATATTTCTGCATGCTGCAGAAATACACAGGTAAAAGAGAAAATGGCCAGACTCACGTGGTCTTCCTGAATAGCATCTGCTATATTGCCTCTCTCAGAGAATATTGGGCTAACTGGTATTTCCATCATAGTACAGAATGTCTACTATTCTTAAGAAAAAATGTTGTTCGTGCTCTCTTCTGGATGCACTCGGTAGATGTTAATAAGTACAATTTCCTTTCCTGGTATGAAAGAACATCTTCGTGTGTAAGAGAACATAAATTGATTAGTCTGCTTTTTAGAGATATTGACCGAAACTGAGTGAATCTACAATATAATATTATATATGTAAAAAAGCTACACTTGGTAGCTGTATACTATAAGCATTATATACTAAATTACTTGAGATATATTCATAGAAGAATGGAAAAAGAAGAGATAAAAGCTCAAACAAAAACCAGTTTTGGTCCTAGGGCAGAGCTGTAGAAACGATGGACATATCAGTCGAAACAATCTGAGATGTAGATGCATATAAAATTAATTATTACTAGATTATCTGTGCCTCATCCTGAAATTGCAGTCCAATCACATATCTGATAAGCAGGCTAAAAAGAATCAAACATACAAAAGTGACACAGATTAGTGGCACAGTGCCAAAAATGTGCAGTCTGAACTTGTTTTTTTTGCAAAAATAGAAAAAGTCCCCTGTAATCCTACAGAAAAGTGGGCTCACAGGATCTTAAACCCACTGGATATTTCATGTAGAGGCATGGCATTGTTCTAAGATGACATCTGCTTGCAAAGGGCAAATACGTATGTCATGCAGACATATGCTCATGCTGTAAAAGAGAAGTCTGTTTTGCTCTCTTGAGGAATCACAAGGCAGAAAGCAGAATTCACACAGCTGTCCAACCAACCCAGCCACTCAGATGGATGAGAGACTGTCTCATGTACATACAGCAGATTATAGACAGACCCTCACTAACTCTTACTCTTCAGGTTCGGTCATATTTCATCATTTACAGAGAGATTTTAGGAACAGTATATTTCATCATTTACAGAGAGATTTTAGGAACAGTATATATACAGCTCAAAAATTACCCAGCAATTATTTATTGGTTAACAAAAAGCATGAATAGCTGGAACCACCATGCAACACTACTGCTCACCATTTTCTTTCAATTCCCTAATTTTTTTCTTTCTATTTCCTGTTGGTCAGTTACCACCTCAGCTATTACCACCTCAATAATTACACTTTGCCTGTCTTATTACTTTTCTTATCTTACATGGCTATCGCTCAGGTACTGTCTTGCAGCTCAAAAATAATCTTCTCAAAGCTCTAACTCACCAATGTAATGCACCAAACTGAACTCGAGGTCACAAAGAGCCTGAACCTGAATCCTTGGGCTGAGTTACATCTCCTGTCTGGGTCATTCTTTGAGTAAATTGTGTCTGAACTCCTCTTGCTTCTGCCAAAGCTATGCTATCCCCTTTCCCACTGAACAGTTCTTAAAACCTGTATTTGCCTTTTCTACTTGTACAAGCAGTGTAGCACGATTTAATTACTGTATATGACATCC
Source organism: Oreocharis arfaki (assembly GCA_013398015.1). NCBI lineage: Eukaryota > Metazoa > Chordata > Aves > Passeriformes > Paramythiidae > Oreocharis > Oreocharis arfaki. The sequence continues at coordinate 11,407 of VZRR01002474.1, read as the reverse complement.
ATTTGTTACGCTGATATAAAAGGTTATTTAAAATGGTGCACACTTTTGCTTGCAAATCTGACATCAAATGATTGTAAAAATAATTAAGTAATTAATTCTTCCAGCTGACAAGTCTGTGTCTGAATTGAGCAAAAATGAAATACCGAACAGAAAAACAGGAAATCCATCCTGCATATTGTGGTATGAAGGCTGGTGTCTGAATTTAGATTACAAATTTAGGCTCTAAACATCTTATTTACCACAGAAGTATTTACTGAGTACCCTGCCGATAAAGTGATCAGTTGCTGAGTGGCAGAGGCAGGCTGTGTTAATGCAGAAATCAACCATAATCTATAAGAACAGCATCATGGTAATAAGCAATAAGCAAAGGTCCTTCCAGTGTGGTTTCTGCATCATGCTGTTCATAAATGGTAAGGTGCTCAGAATGCAAAACCTCAAGTCATATCTTCAGGCAAGGCCTCCTACAGCGTAACTACTTAAGGCATGCTGAGGACACAGTAACTGAAAATACACATTAGTCAAGATTCAGTGGGCAGTCAAGAATTAAATATTTTTGCAATAATCATTGAGTTTTGGCACTCAAATACTTTAGAATGCCAATGTGGTCAAAATTCTGTGAAGAAAAACCGAGAGCATAGCATATGGAATGCTTTGCTTGTGTTGTGTTCATTTTATTACAGAGGCCTAAAATTTGTTGATTATAGTGCTCCTCTGACACTTGTGTAGTTATTACAAGTCAATTCAATAGCAGCTTTTTTAGCACCAGTTTGTGTAACTTATGAATATATGAATATATGTACCCTGGTGTCATCTGGAATTTAAATTCACACTTATAAATAACACCAAAATAAACAAGCACATGAAGCCAGTAAGAATAATTCCGAAATCAGAAAACTGAGAAGATGAATATGAAATTGTCACAGGCTGAGCACAAGAGATTGTCCTACAAAGTGAGAGAGTTACCCATTCTTGTGATCAAACTTTTCAAAGCAGCTGCTTAAGAAATCTGCACCTGAGACTTTATTTCTTTCTTGTTCTACGCACAACATAGTATTTCTGCATACAAAACAATCAAGTACAGAAAGCAACTTCCTATTAGAGGTATTAAAATTCAGATTTTTTTCCTCTGGTCATCATTATTAAAAAGAAAGATGCATTGCACATGCATATCCACAATGGAAGGTTACAAAAAAAATACATTTAATTCAGAAATGTGGAAGTAAAGGAAGACTCCCAATAAAGGAGCAATTCCAAAAGAAAAACACACACACAGTTTGAAAATTCTTTATTAAAAAAATGGCAAAAAAGGCAATTTACTTATGGACAATTCTTTTGTTTGTTTCTAGGTAGCACTGCTACTGAAAGCCTCATGCAAGATTGCATTTCCATTTTCAGCTCAAAAAACTCAAGAATTCTCAGAGATTTTCACAGCACCTTCTGAAGCTTACAAAGAAGTCTGAACAGTTACAGACTGCCTTGGATTGTTAAATTGTCTAGCATTTGGTGACATTTTAGTGACATACCACAAGTGCAGAGGCTTTGCCCAGCTCAAAGAAATACTTTTTCCATAAAAATACCTAACATACATTTCCCTTGGAAGGAGATGTAATAATTAGATGACACCAGACCATCCCTTTCCTTTTGTATAAAAGAATCTGTTACCAGATAATATCTCTTCATATTTAATTCCTAATAAAAAACAACCATAAAGATCAGGAAATGTTATTATTCTTAAATGGCAAAGCTATTTTGAAACAAGTTGCAATCACTCATTACGTATTGCTTAACAGTTTAAACAGCAGTGATTTGAAAGAACATTTCCACGGTTGTTCTTTCAAAAATGAAAGTCTATTTTCTGACCTGCTGTCATTTAAAATAAGTATGAAAATACGTATGTCACTATAAGCCTGCACTAGTACTAATTTGGAAATTCCAAGTCAAAATCATTTTAAAGACATTCTGCTAACAAAACCAAAGGGATATTCTGAAGAAGTTTGTCATACAGCAGGTTAAAGCCCAGTGCACTGTAGGCTCTTTCTTTGTTTTTAACTTCTGGACACCAAATTCAAAGCTGCACAGTTCTCCTGCAAGTGCTGTTTCAAAATGAATAAAGTCAAAAGTATCCTGGGAAGGAGGCCAGGACTGCTAACAGAGATTACAACTAAGAATGTCATTAATAAATAGCAGGATTTACTGTGCTAAGGCACAGGCATGAAGAAGTGTTAGGCGAAAAAAAGGAAGTGAAAGGCAATAAAAGAACATGGCTAAGGCTTTGACAGGTAAAAGGAGCTGGGGTAAATGAATCCTGCTGGGAACAGATAAGCAGCAGAAACTATGATCATTTCCCTGCAGTCACTGTAGTAACACCTGATGTTATTCCGCTATCAGAAAAGACCTTTGAAAGTCATTGGCAAAACCCCTCCTGCTTGCAGGGACTCACAAGCTACCAGCGCTCTAATACAGACAGCCCTAATCCCACTGACAACAGCAAGGGAGCTGAGTGAACTGCACAGTGAAAGATCACTTACTAGGATTTTTCTCCACGTGCTGAAAGTGAAGCACCTGTATGCACAGAACCGCTTTGAAAGGAGAAAAAATTCATGAACTGCTATGCTATGTATCTGATGTCAGCTTTATATCTCTTCTTATTCTGGTCTTAGCACTATAAGACTTGTTGCAAAATCTATTGAAATGCTGCAAGGGTGGTGTTTCCAGAATAGTCTGCTCAGGTCTGATTTATTTTCGTTTTAAAAATCGGTATGGTGGTTTAATCTCTTATCACTTACATAGGAATCCCCGAAGATTAGTGGGATGTCGCTTGCAGGCTTTCATATCAGCTACTGCACTTCCCTGATTCATAAAGATGTCACTCGCTTTATCTGATACCACAGATTCAAATGATAGCTTGCCCAGAGCATCCCTTAGTACTTGCACATGGTGTGAAAGATCCTGCTCGTCTCAGACCTTTCCTCTACTTTCAAGTCCCTTATTTATGCACTTGAAGCTGTCTGTCACGTGCCCAAGTGCCATGGCCCCTCGTTTTTCCCAGAAATCCTCCCATGCCCATCACTCTACCAGAGCCCTCTCGTACCCCGAAGCTGAGCCTCAGAAGGGAGGGAGAGGCCAAGAGGCCAGGCAGATGTTGCCGCTTCAAGGCTGGCAATACCCTGTGTTGAAGGTGTTTCTGCTCAGATCCTTCCATCCTCCACTCTAGCCTCTTCCACCATCTCCTGCAAAGTTCAGGGGAGCAGCACTGGGGACCTTGATGAGACCTACCGACCCAGTCTGTCTCCCTGGTGGTGGCCTGGTTTCAGAATAGACATAATTCAAGTTTATCAGGGGACCTACAACAGCATACATGGCTTATTATTTTTCCTTTCCTCAGTCTTGGTTAGCTACAGTTGGTCATGGCTAAAGAGACTGAGAAAACACCCCCTTTGGTTTGTCCCTTTATGTCACTCTGTTCTTACCAGAATTAATGGAGGTACATATTTAACTGGGAGTTTCATAAAAATATTTTAATCTAAAATACTTCTTACTTAGCATAATCTCATACAATGAAAATATTTCCCTGGCATTTTAACTGTGAGATGACCAGCTATGGAGTGACAGAGCCTGTGCCTCACGCTGGGCAAACCAGCAATGAAGTAGGAGTCACCAAGGATGTCTCCATGGTGAGTGACAGACCATCTGGTGTTTCTTCCACCCCACAAAGCTCCTCACCTGTCAAAAACATTAAATGTCATAATAGTAATTTTACACCAGTTGAGTTTCAAGGTAACAAAACCTCCTAATGGACCTGTCTTGAATAGTAACTCATTGTATGAGAGTGGAAACAGCATGTAAAGTACCAAAAACTGCCTGATCTGAGAGAAGGTTACCCCAAAACAGGAAATGAATAATGACAATGCTTGCTTATGAGAAGGATCCATTGGATTAAGCAGCAACCAGGGGATTACCAACAAGCTTTGGAGAAAAGAGTCAGCTTGAGAAGTATACAAAACGGAAGGAAACTTGTGACTGTGGGGTGAGATATGGGAGTGGAAGGCACTCAGCACAGCAGTTTTATCCCTGCCTCAGATGCTGCCAGGAGTCACTCGGCTGCCATCACATCCCGTATCCTCCCAGGATGGGGTGCACCAACAGAAGAACACACAGCTCAGAGCCCACAGAGTGCCTTCCCACCAGCACATGCACTAGCAGGCAGCAGGGAGCTGCACTGCTACACATAAAGACACAGGAACCCCCTCTCCAGCAGGAGAACATGCATGGCCACAAGAGAGGGGTGCACTTGTCACCCCCCACCCTGTAAGAGAGGGGTGGGCACACCTAAGGGTGCTCCCGTGGGATTAGAAATAGTGAGGATTAGGGAGTTTAGCAATTTATAGGTGGTTTTTAACATCCTGCAAGTGTTTTGCACTCTGGTTTATTTGTCAGCCAGTTGATATTGATCCAGAAGGTGAAGTTCACAGAGTGTCAGCTAATTATGTGTCATTAATAAACCAGTAAACCACTTAGATCCTGATCTGAGTTAAACCACTTAAGTGAAACAAGTCTTGCCTGCTGCAGTCCCTGGTGTTAAAAAACTCATATGCTATTAAAAACACTATGAGCAATTAGCTTAAGTACCCCTGAATTGCACTCAAGTTACAATAGGTCTTTAACTCAGATGATTGACTATTTCATTTCCCAGCAGAAATGTAGTTAGAAGTTAGCATGCTTCTTCTTGATGCTCTAATTATCTCAAAGACAGTCGCTGCTGGCTGCAGTCCTGTGCAGTCCTGTGCCATTCTCCTCTTTATGTGGTCACCCTAATAGGAGCTTGTATTACAGAAAGGAAATTTCTTATTTTCAAATCATGTTTCAGTAGGTAGTCTCCCCTCACATGCATCAGTGTTACTTGCAGCCCAGCTGTTGAACCTTGGGAAATACCTCCCAGTCTCTAATTTCTCAAAGTTGCCATGCTACAACTAAAGAAATTAAAAATAACTGGTGACCTGAGAAAGTCCAGAAAGAGCAGAAGGACATAGAAGCTTTCTGTTCAGCAAAAGCGTTGAAAATTAAAATGCAGCTAAAGCTTTTGGATCCTCAAGTATGAGCTGGAATGCAAGAGGCTTCAATGATTAGTTCCAGAGAAACAACACATCCCCTAGAATTTTATTGAAAATATTAATCATGAAACACAGTAAATAGATTTAAAATATATAATTCAAATGTTCCATGAGAGAAATACACATACAATTGTCATGAATTTAACAGAAAGAAAATAACAAAGCTACTGGTCACCTAAAGTTTTCAATCTAAAAAGAAGCTCTAGCAAGTGGCCAGCCTATTACTGCGAGACCTTGCCCTGATTTTAGACATTTAATTGCCACCAAGGACATCCTTGCATCTGCTGATCAGGACCTCAGCGGGAACAAGCTCAGTTTCAGGGGAAGAACCCTGTATGGGAAGACCTCCTTTCTACTATGGAAGGACTAACGTTGAACTGCCTTACTGCAGAAAGGCAAGGGCACGTCACTAATTTGCCGCCCTGTTTCTTGGGAGGTTAGATACATTACATCAGTTTTGTTATCCTGCAGTTACTTAAACCAGCAGGATCCTGTTTTGTGGTTAGTGGTGGCTGTTGAGGTGAAAATTAATGGTTTCTCTAAGCACTGGCCTATGGCCACGTCCTTTGAATTGTCTTTCTTAGACACCACTTTTTGGCCTGAAAGTACAAAAAGTCTCACATTCCTCATGCGAAGTTGCTACTCACTCTTTAGATTAGGACCAATCTTCTCAATGAGTATGTAGATGTTATTTAGTATAATGGATTTAAGATTAGGGCTCTCATACAGTGCCAAAAAATCCACAAATCCACAAGTAAAATTTAATAACCAACAAGAGAAACATAACAGCATAATTTTCAGAGCTATATTGGAAAACAGAGCTCCAATAAAGTACTATAAAACTTACTTATAGGAATATATATAAAAACCCAATTACATGATCAATATGTTTTATGATGAAGAAGAATAAAAGCTACACATCTTCAAACTAATTTTTAAGATGACCCTGATGTATTCACAGTCCTATTATGTGGCCTTCTTTGGCTTAAACTACATCAGCAGCACTTCCAAAGGTGCAAATGAATAGTGGCCATTTGTAAAATAAATGATCTGGCCCATTGTCTAGAGTTGTGGAACTGGATATGATTTAACTGCATTTATTACTGTACAAAAAAAAAAGAGAGAATAAAAAAAGTTAAACCCAGGACTACACCGAGCAGAAGCAGAAGCATTGGGTTAACAGTGCCTGAAAACCAGCAAGACCAAACAGGTATGTTTCAATTAATTACAGTTCCCACATGATTCAGAGGTGCTTTGACAGCAGCAGGCACCATCAACTGTTCATTTGGGCTGTGAAGACACATGAAACCGGAAACAATCAAATCCACAGGACAAGCATCAATAAAAGTTATCTGTTAGCTTTGTACTCTTTCTAGCTTTTGCCTCCAAGTGTGAGCTAGAAGATTCTTTATGTAGGTATTAAAGATGCCATCAACAACCAGCACGACTCCCCTGTGCCGCATCAAACCAGTTACCTAATCTGTGGCAATCTCTCCGCTCTGGTAAAATGTCACATATGCTTATTTGACCTGGTTTATGCAGAAAAAGAAACAGAAAAGACACCACTAAAACAAACAAACAAAACAAAAACCAAACCCAAAACCACAAAAAATGCATACACATTTTAAAAAAAAAAAACAAACCAAAACAAAAGCAAACAAAACAACAACAAAGAAACCCAGAGCCTTTCGCTGTATAAATATGAGAGCAATTAAAATTCATATTCTGTCCTAGAATCACAGAATGTGGAGCTGTGGCTGAAGTACCCTTTATTATTGTTTTCAAATAGATTTCCTTTTAAATACTTCTCCTTTGCTCTGTGAAAGTGAAGTAATTACTGTTTAACCGTATTATTGTTTCACTGTAATTGCAAACACTGAACAACCCATCGCAGCTAAGGCAACCACAACGATTACGAGAACCTGCATCTCCCACATATTTGGCTAAGGACACAATCTGAGTACAGCTACAACATAATTAGAGGATTCTGCCCGTTACTAGCAGGCTGAGACTTAAGGTGTCTTTAAGAAGGCAATCAGGAGATCAAAAATGCACTGTATAGTAAGTAACAGACTTAAATAACCTGTCTGAATACCATGTTTGCTCTGTGTCTTTTTAAACATTTGTTTGGCTTATCTACCATTTAAAAATAATACCCAATCTATCTGGGATGGCTTCATGTTCAAGCTGGGGCTTCCTCCAGGAGGAAATAGCCTCCAGTTGCACCAGGAGAGGTCTAGGTTGGATATTAGGAAAAATTTCTTCATGGAAAGAAGGTTAGGAAAGGGTTGCCAAACATTGGAACAGGCTTCCCAGAGAAGTGGTTGAGTCACCATCTCTGGAGGTATTTCAAAGACTTGCAGATGTGGCACATAAGACATGGTTCAGTGGTGGGCTTGGCAGTGCTAGGTTAATAGTTGGGCTCAATGATCTTAAAGGTCTTTTCCAACCTAAATGATTCTACGTATTTCAAAATAAAAGCAAAAGCTGAAGAAAAATTAGAAGCAGAAAGTTTTCGGGAGGATCAGAGTTTAATGCGCACTGAGATAATATTGCCACACAAAATTACTTTCTCATGTGCCAGATCAGCCATATCTAAGTGTCAAAGGGGACTCTGACACAGGAAAAAAAAACCCTTCTCTCACAGATGGTCACAAAATCATATGTCAGACTACCCTGACCTCGTGATTTGCATTTGCTTAGTGGACTCTTCACCTTCACCAAAAAAAGTGTAAAGGAGATACCACTGTGAGACCTCTAATTCTGCAAGTGATGAATAGTGTTTGAGTATTTGGTCATTTGTACATTGGCCAATACCTTTTGAGAGAATTGGAGCATCTCTCAAGCTTAATCCAATTTTATATCCTTCTGTGTACATCTGCAACTGAAGTGACATTTCCTCCATCTTCTCCTCTTTATTAGAAACTACTTTTAAGCTAAAAGAAAAAAACCCTCACTTAGCTTGTCATAGTTTTCCAGACAAGTTCCACAGATGCCACCATTTGCCACCTTCTGGTCCACAGTTCATTGGAATAATGGCCCTTCATGCCATCCTTTCTCTTATAAGGGTGAAGCTAAAGATTGAAAAGGTACAGAGCACCAGGAAGAAAAAACTCAAGTACAAAGACCATTAAAACTGGCATTTTTAACAGCCAGAACCAGGGCACAGTTTGCAGAAAGTGGTCCAGAATCTTCAGCTGAATCAATTCTTTCAATATGTGAATTACAGGGATTAGAGATTCTCATGTAGGGAACTCAGGCCTACCTATCTCTTCCTGCTAAGAGAGAATGCAACGCATTGACTTAAACACTCTCAGATATTTCTCTCAGCTCATCCACCACATAAAGGTGACAGAATTACTTGTCTTTGGAAATGTGCAAATTTGAAAATTTTCCTCTGTTTAAATACTGTTCTTAATCTCTTAATCTTATCATCTGCTTATAAAGGGAGATGTTGATATACTATTTCATTTTTCTATTATATTCAGACACACATCTAATCCAGTAATTTCCTTCAAAGAAATGGTGAATGTTCGTTTCTACGAGTTCCAACACAAACATATAATAAGCTTCATCTTGACTTAGAAATACTTGCCTTATTTGTCCAGCACTATTCTTACATGCTAAGGGAGATGTGAATGCAAGGGAGGAGCTCAGAATTACATGAGCAGGTAAGAGTTACTGTGAAAATATGTTCTATTTTATAAACATTGCATGTATTTGCTTTAGTTCTAGTTTTAATAGCTAAGGATGTTATTCCCAGAATCCTTCATATTATCATTATTTGGTCAGTATTTTTCATGGAAGTTAGCTTTGAAAAGGGATTTAAAAAGAAAATAATGAAAAGCTTTAAAGCCAGCTGGAAGGCAAGGTCACCTTCTGAGAAGCACAGATAAAAGCAGCAAAGCCAGGATCACTGCAAAGGGGAGATCTTCACTACCACCTAAGATATACAAGAAAAAATAACGACAGGTCCAAAAAGGGCTTTGAAGCTGAGCCCCATGACTATGTGTGAGAACAAGGAGCAAGAAACAGAAAGAGGTGGGGGAGTAGAGAAGAAGCATTCAGAACAGGATGTACCAGAGGAAAGCAAGGGTGAGCAGAGAAGGGCAGGTAGCCTGGGGAAGAGGCTACAGCAATGCAGGTTGCTTTGGTGTCATCCATGTGGACCAAGTAAATCATGTCAGGATCTAGAGGAAGGACATACCAACACTGTACCAACTCCTGGAGTGTGAGGCACTTCATCGTTTTCCTATATGACAGGCTCCTTGTCAAGAGCAAACTTTTACTAACTTCATTACATATGACTTCTTAAATCAGCAGCATCTCACCAGTGGAAATTTTTTAGGATGGCTTATTTTACTTTAAGCATGTTATTTGCCTGTGCAACCTACAATGAAACAAGTATCATTACAAGCATCTTTTTGCTAGTTTAAGTGTAACATTTTAAAGTCCTGTGCTAGAAATCACAGCCCAAGTGCATTGCCCTGCCTAGGTCAGACCTATCAGTGCAGTCCTGGTCTGATGGGGCTATCTCTAGTAGGGTATAGGACAACTAGAAAACAGAGTCATGGGGAAAACCAGAGGTACAGATAGGATACCAGAGGAGGAACACTGGATATGCCAGGGCTTATCATCTTGGAAGAGATTATAAGGGACATGACTGACATCTATAAAATCCATCAGCACAGTAGCTGAGTACAGATCAATTGCTTGCTGATTCTTCTTATAAGGGAAGCATCATTTGAAGCTGGGAGAAGCCATGTTCAAAATGAAAAAGGTCACTTCTTACGCAACAGCTGTGGAGTAAACTGCACAAGTATCATGAGAAGAAATCCACTGTCTTACTAAACAGGCAGAAAACACATGCCATCAGCTGCAGGGGGCTGGGGAATGGGAGAGTATGAGGAGGCATTCCCATATAGGTCTGGCCTTACCCAGTGGTGGCTGTTCCTGTGGGCTGCATGATATTGGGCTGCAATATTAGAAAAGAAGAGGCATCTTGTTCTTATACAATAGTATTCTCTGCATTTCACTAAAAATGTAGCATTGTTTCCTTAAGGAGTATCATAATTCTCAAAATATTTTGCAATTCACAATTCAATTTTTATGCACAGCATTTGGCTGTTGCTAAACAGTTTGTGTTGAAAGGTTTTCATTTTACTGCATTTTCAGTTTTGAAAGATGAAGGTGATACATCATCCTAATTGCAGATGCAGCTATACTCACATGAATCCTAGAACTGGTGCGGTCTTTCCTTGTATTTCTAAAGTATTTAATTACTGTAATGATAGACATATTCAAGCCCTGACTAATGTCAGCTTTTAATATTTTTGTTTATATCAGATGTGTATATCAGATGTACGAGGATACAATTAATTCTAAATTTTTTTTAATAAGTGGATGGAATTTGTTGTTGTAGTTATGCTACTGTCACCTAAACATCCTTCTGCCTCCAAACTCCTCTTTGCATATTTTCTATATGAAATGTCTTATAAATCCTGAGGACATCTTGCACCCTCATGAGGCTCTACAGCCTTGTTACCCAAAATACACTGATACAAACAGAACGAGACAGCAAAACAGACAAACCGCACAGCTCATCACACACTGAATGCAGGTAACATAAAGCCCAGTATCCCAGTTTGCCAAAAACACACACATTCCAGATGGCCTGTTGTGGTTTAGGAATGCTCGTCTCCATTTTAGTGCTATTGCACAAAACTAACCCTGTCCTGGTCGAAACCAGAACAGGGCCTAAAAATAGGAATGGATGATACATTTCTTTCTCATACTCTTCCACTGTCCATTAAGCAGGCTAGTAGGTAAGAAGAGATCCCAAAGTCCTTAATTTTTATCTGAGAAACCCTGTCCCAGCGATGTCAAGGCAGGCTTTGTAATGGTCTTTAGAGACATGAATTTCACGCATTTTATAGATAAACTTTGAATAACCTGAGCTTAACAGTCCACCGCTCAGTGTTTTATGCATGCAATCTCGCAAACCTAGTGCACTGCCATATAAATTCTCTGCAGTAGAGAAAAGGATAGAATCTGATTCCACGGGGCAGGATCCTGTGCTCTGCTCATCACTGCACCTTTCCATGTCTCCAACCAACCTCCTATTCTAAACATCCTTCAACTCTCTCAAGTCATCAGGTCTCTCACTCCACCAAAACAATGGTGTTTTCCCAGGTTATATCTTGATCTATTGCCTGAAGCAAGACCCCACAGCAAAGGAATCTGTGAGCAAAACATGGTTATCTGTATGACTGCACCCTATCACACATGGCTGCTTC
>VZRR01002472.1:42046-218804 GCA_013398015.1 Oreocharis arfaki | reverse complement strand
GCTCCTGCTGTCACCAGGCTGCTTTGTTAGTCTGCTACAACAAAGAAAGCCAAACATCAGTGCATGAACTTAGTGGCACATCAGCCAAAACCCCACAATTCTGCTGCTCACCGTCTCCTAAGGAGGCCCGGGGCCTCCGGCTGCGCTCCGAGGCTGACGCCGTCATCGCAAGCTATACGTGGGTTAAGAGGATACAAGGCGATGTGGCATTACTGAAACTGGAGCGGACTCTCCCTCCTCCTCTCTCCCTGACTCGCCGCAAATCCTCGACAGTTGCCGAAGGCTACCCAGACTGCACCTTAGAATGGAAAAGGTAAAAGCTTCATCACAAAGTCCCCTAATCCTTCCGGAGGGCTCACGAAGGCGGGGAACCAGGTTGGTCAGCTGGTCGGCAAGGGGGTTCAGCATAATACAGGTGGACCGCCTAAAACACACAAATGACAATGGATGTGCAGAGCTGGACCGGAACTCAGCAGCCAGGCAATAACTAGTTCTGGCCACTGGTTCACTGCTCACCTCGCTCACTTGACCTTAAATGCGGATATCCAGCATCACTTCCTAAAAAGAAAGACAAAGAACAGTGCTAGAATGTAGCCACCATTTACACTTGCCCTGCAAACACAAACACTGACTCGCCTTCACAGAGGAGCCCCTTCGCCCAGTATGGGGCACTTTGCCATGGATTTAATCCATCTGCATCTGAAAAGTTATGACAAAAGTGAAAGTGCTGCATGAGAAATTACCAGCTCCAGCCATCTTGTGTCAATCTAGGAATACCATCTATAGGCCAAATTACACCCTAGCCATTATACCACCCTACACCACTTATATCTCCCCTGAAAAGCTGAATGATAATTGACCTTCCCAGGGGAGAAGGGGCAAAACAAAAGGAAGAGGCATGTACCCACCTAGGGTCCAAAAGCATCCATGTTGCCATGGTAGTTACTGTCTGAAATCTTGACAGTGATCTCTTTCCACAGAGGTCTCTATCATATTAGTCCAGCGGTTTGAGTGCTGCACACCACCTGTAAAACACACAAAAGCAAAGGATGCTTATAGATTCATCACTAATACAACAACTTTAGTAGCATCCAGTTCTGTGCTGGAATCAATACTTATCTTGGTCAGCGGTACTTAGCTGGCTCACGGTTCCCCCGGTGCCAATACCTGGCCGTGCTGAGTGGGTCACATCTCCAAAATGAAAGGAAAAGCCAAATGATGAGGTAAACTTGGAGCCGAAAGTCAGGCGTTCACTTGGAGGTCAAGTGCTGAACCGCCTCATTGACGTTCTCTGGCCTCCTCCATTCGTATCGCATGTACATCCTATCCCTCTGCAAAAAGATTATTTGTCAAAGCCTCTCAAGACACACAGGGAAAGCTTAACCTTTCCCAAGTTCTCGTTTCTCAAAGCAAACCACCTAGGATCTGGCAACAGCGTGCATCAAGACAACTGTCTAGAAAACTGAGATGCTGCCGTACCGCTCCCGCCCGCCCTTGCACAGACTGGCCAAAGTTGCTCCATCCGAGGTGTGGCTTGGGTGGCTGAACAAAGCAAAAAGTTACCTGTAAAGGCTTCTTTCTACTCCACCGCCCCCCCCAGTCTATTCCACAGGGCAGAGCAGTTCCAGGCTAAACACAAACTCAACACGTTATGCTACAGTGTGACACGAGGATGACAAAAAAAGCTCTCAGGGAGAAGAGTGATGGCAAGGACCGAGATGACAGCCAAAGAGACAACCGATGGCATGGCGATGGTGGAGGGGAGAGGCTCTGAGGAGCAGAAGAAGAGACTAACAGAGTGAACTGTTATAAGAACTGGCAGTCACAATGATCAAGACAACTGGAAGACAATGCTATGCCCAGAATGCTCCCCATATCCTTACAATCTTAGACATTGTACATCCAGTACATTACAAAGCACGGCTGGAAAGGATGGATGACAATACAGCCGGGAACGAGGCCTCAAAAGGCATCCGATTCGACGCTTCTGAGATGTGATTCTGAGACACGGCCGAGCCAGCTGGGTAAAAGAACGAATGAGATCGGCGATGTGCCAAGAAGTGTGGATGTCCTGGAAACTAGAGATGGCGGCCAATGCTTACGATAAGGTCCTCGAGGGCAAAAGGTGGAGATATCTGATCCAAGGGATCCCAAAGACACACTAGACAACACGAGACACTAGACAACACGAGACGGACTGGAACTGCTCTGCCCTCCGCACCCTACAGTAGCCATCAAAAGTGGAGCCACTCCCTTTAGCTGTCCTAAGAGGCCCCTTAGAGGGCATCTCTTACCCCTGCACCATTTATTAAATCTCTCCTGGGAATTTCCAACTCGTTACCCTCCTATCATACCATCTCCAGGTCATAGCCCCCGACTTATCTTTCAGATGGCCGGCGACACAAAGCCACATCGGACGTGAAACGAGTCCTCCTCGGCCGTCTCAGAAGGCCCTGCGATAGCCGGGTTAGCCTCTTAGTCGGCAAAGATAAAGAAAACCAAAATCGATGCACCAGTTCAGGGACATATAGGCCAAATCCTAACAATTGGGCCATTTGCTATCTCTTAAGTGCGTCTGGGTCCTCGAGCCTCCAGCTTTGTCCCAACTCAAAAGCCACAGGTGTTATTTCAACAGACACCTGGGTTAGTGAGGGACAAAGTCACATAGCATTTCTGTGAGTGCAGTGGATGCATTTGTGTGCTTTAAGACATATAAATGCATCTGCTATGCTTGAGGAAAAGCCTTCAGGGACCCCGTATGGACACCTTTTTCCCCCGTGCAGCCTTCAAAACCTCTCCCAGAGCTTCCTAAACCGGTTACCCTGCTTACGGTCCCTCTCCTGGTCATGATCCATGACTTACCTATGAGAAGCCTCAATTTCAGACATCATCTTTAACACAGGGCAGGTCCCTTTTGTGAAACAACGAATACATTAAAAAAATTTGAAGTTTCATCCTTGATGCAACCCAGATGTTATGATGCTCCTGAAAAAAAGAGAGCAAAAACTGCAATTACAAAAGCACCTCACCACCCCTAAACACTAAACCCAAAATTATGAGCTTATATACTCTCTGTCTTTCAATGTTGTCTTCTTCATTGTGTCTTCAAAGTCTCTGTTGTTTTAGAGGCTAAAAGCAGCTGCTGAAAAAAAAGCTGAGATTAGCTGAAAGAGGCCCTTCATTATAACAAGAGGAAAGCTCTTACTCTCATCAATCTCAGAGAGAGAATAAACCCCCTTTGCAAAGGCTGAGGTTAATATACCCCTGGCTGGGCCCCGCCTCTCATTCCCACGATGCCTGGGGAAAAGGGAGGAGGTGATTACCACAAAGTATAAAAGCTCTCAAAGGAGCTGTAGGCTGCTTGGCTCCTCTGCCTTAAATCTGAGATGAGTAAAGGGCTGGATAGAGTAAAAAACTCCTCAGGGTAATAATGATACCTTCTTTTTTGCTGCCACTACCTTGGGTAAAAGAGCAGAGACCAGGTAAGAAATAAAGCTTTGTGTTTTGGCAGCATAGATAAATAAGTGTGATAGTTAGTTGTTAACTTGTGTAATTGTTCCTTAGTGATTGCTAAGTAGTACTCCACATCTAACTAAGTAGAGTGGAGAAGAATAGTAATTATATGAATGGTATAGCTCTCATGGGGACCTCTAATTAGGGTTATACACGTTATAAAGAAAAATAATAGACCCCCAGGTGGCATTAGGGCAATGTACGAGCCGGGCTTGCTCCCGTATGAGATTTTTGGTACCGGGGCACATGTAGAAGTGCCCTGAAATGCAGATTTAAGCCCTTAAAATGCTGAAAAAGGAAGAAATTCCTTCAACTGAACCCCTTAAAGTGAGGAAACGGGGTGTTCACCTCCACTTAAACTGATTCAATGGCAAATAAATGGCTCTCCACTTTAACTTAATCCCCTAAACTATTGGGAAAAGAGGGGGTTTCCTCACTTTAAATCTCTCAAATTATGGGAAAATGGGGGTTTTTCCCTCAGTTCAAACCCTTAAAAAAGAGGGACAACTGGGTTTCCCTCTCAATTTAAACATTAGGATGATGAAAATGCAGGAGTTGCCCTTAATTCAAACCCATAAAATAGCACAGTCGAGGTTTTACCCTTCTATTTAGACTAAAAATTAATGGAAAATGGGGATTCCCTATCAACTGACACCCCTAACAGCATAGAAAAGGCAGGGTTTCCTTCAAATGATACCATTAAAATCGCAGGGGAAGGAGATTTCCCCTCAATTTGAACACAGACAATTATGAAAAAGGAATTTTTTTCCCTCAATTTAAACTCTTTTTCTCCTAATAACCCCTCTCTTTTCTGGGGGCGTTGTGGAGGGACTAGGGGCTCTGGGGAGGGACTGACAAGGTAAAAGAGGAAATTTGAAACTTTCCCCCCGGCACCCCTCATGCTGCCCCGTCTGCTCAGGTGCCCGGGTGCATCCGGGTGCTCTGCAGCCCCTGCCGGATGCTCCGACCCTCGTTCCCGGAGGGACGCTCGGGATGCCTCTGTTGACCCCTCCGCACTACCAGCCCCCTGCGCAGGTGTGCCCGGGTAACCCTCTGAAAGCAGCCGCTCGCACCTGGAACTGCCGCACCTTGGAGGGGGGGTGAGGTGGGGAAAGGTCCTGGGGGTTGCTCCCTCCCCTGCACGGGCCGTTGTCCGACCCCAAAACGGGGTGCCGGGCTTTTCTTTCCGTGGAAAAGAAGCGGCCTTCTCGTCCGGGTGCCTGAGAGGGACCAATGTATGTGTACACCTGAACATATGTCACAAATGAGGAGAAGAAAATTCCTATAAAACAAACTATGTTGCCCTGTTCCCAGAGAGGCTTCACCTGGCAGCCAATCAGGGCAGAGAAAACTTCCACGACTAGACTGCGAGCAGCTCCCCTCCGCCCCCAACAAACACACACAAGCTTGCTGCTAAAGGTAAGTACCTTTTGGCGGATGCACGCCAAAAACAGGCCCGCGAAGCCGAGTTGGGGGGGCACATAAAAGCGGCCGGCGGCAATGCCTCGAAGTTTTTGGGTTTGGTTTTTTTTGCTTTGGGTCGCTTGGAGGGTCAGCTTGGTCCCTTCTGCTCCCGCCTTCGCCCCCTCTTCCCTGTGGTCTTGTTTCCCTGCCCGTGCCTGCTTCGTCCTTTTGTGCCGATTCTGGGAACTAGCTTGTCGAGGATCTCGTGTTCCGCAGGTCGCAGCCGCCGCCACGCTGCCGCCGCCGCTTGGAGATCGCGCCCAGCCTGCCACGGAAGTTACGCAAACGCACCGCGGTTCGCAGCACGCACGCTCCGTCTGCCAAACTCATGCTGACAGCCGAAGTTCTGTAGTAACGCTGTCCTGTTTTCTGTTTCTTTCCCTCTCTTTCTCTGCTCCTTTTTCTTGTCCGCCCCCGCCCTTATTTTATAAGAACACTTAGCTGTTTTTTTGTTTGTTTGCCTTTAGTTTTGTTTTTTGGGGGTTTTTTTGTTTGGGTTTTTTTTTTTAATTTCAATAAACGGTTCCCAGATATAATATTGCCGTGTTTGTGCTTGAGTTTTGGTCAGAAAAATCTATCAAAAGAATCCTTCCCGGCTTCGTCTTTTATAGTGGAACGGGACAGTGTCCATGGCCCAAACTGGGATTTTGCCTCCAAAATTCCCTATGCCCTAGCTTTGTAATTACCGAGGAAATTTCTCACAGATCATAAGCGATTACTGGTAATTTTTCCTCTGCAATCGTTACTGAATTGTGTTTCTGTGGAAGCGTATGACACATCCCTCGCGGGGCCGGGGGTTTGGCCGGGTTTTTTATGGCTAATCCTGACGGGCTCCGACCGAATCCGAGCACCCCTGTCGGTGGTCTACCCTGAATTTCAGTGAAATATTGATATAGTTCATAAATACTCCCTTTACTGCTACTCGGTCTTTCCCTGTTCATCCAGGGAGCGGATTTACTCTGTCCTTTGTTCCCGACCGCAGCTCTCCTGTCCAAATGCCGGTTCTCACTGACACAATCTAAGCAGAAAACTACTACAAGTGTTTGCTTTTAAAGTAAAATCCTTATTACATCTGGCTAAATGATCAAAATAAATACAAGTATTGATGGTCATCGGGTGGAAATCTTTTCAGAGGAGAAAATACCCATTTTGGTAGCACAGATCCCATTTTGGCAATGTTGCATTCTTTTGGTTTGGGAATCCTGCCTGTATAAGACATCTGAAAGTTGGTATTTTGCAATTTGGTATTTTGAAATCGGGTCATTTTGGTATTTCGAAGCTTGATATTCTGGTATTTTGACATGGAATTATTTTGGTATATTGGAACCTGGTGTTCTGGTATTTTAAAACTGGGTTACTTTGGTATTATGGAACTTGGTGTTCTGCTATTTTGAAATGGGTTTACTTTGGTATTTTTGGAAATTGGTATTCGAGTGTTTTAAAGCTGAGATTTTGAAACCTGTTTTTTTTGGTATTTTGAAATTTGCTTTTCTATTATTTTGAAACTAGGTTATTCTGGTATTTTGGAACCTAGTTTTTCATATGCTTTTGTGGGTTTTTTGTATTTTTGTAGGCTTTTTTTTTTTTCCCGTAACCTGGGGGTTTGGTATCTTGTTACCTATGATTGGCAGGGGTCTGGGATATCCTAGTTGAGTCTCTTGGCTTAATTTGCCTTCTTCCACTACAACTAACTTGGCACGGGAACTGTTAAATCACAGACTATACAGCGAGACGCTTCCTGAAACAGAAATAAATTCCGGCTGCAGCAAAGCCCACCACCACATTCAGAAACCCTTCAGCAAAGCCGTTGCAAATGCAAAGGTGATGTCTGGTGACTCTCTATTCATTTGTGTCATAATAAAATGAGTAATATTTGGAGCAAGTTATCTTGCATTGCAAAGTTATTTTTACACGTTTTAAGTGAAAAATGCATGAGATATTTCCCTTAAATTCTTGAGGGGTTTTTTTGTTTTGTTTTGGTTTTGGTTTTGTTGGAGGACACGAAAATGAGAAGTACAGAAGAGAACCATAAGGCCTGTACAGAGGCTTTTAAAATATGTAAAATTATAAAATATGTTTGTGTTCTTTAGGAAGTCAAAGCACCTGGTTGCACAGCGTTTCTGAGCTTGATTTTGACTCTTTTGAAGAAACCTTTCATACCCTGGAAATAGTTTGCTCTTTAGCCAGCACCTGTTAGAGGCCTGGCAATGACTGACGTGGTTGCCGCAGCTGTATGATGGTCCAGGTGAATGGTGGATGCTTTTCTCCTATTTTTGAATTTTTTTTTTTCTGGTACAGTTTCTTCTTACCATATATTTAAGTAATCTCCTTGACTTTGGCAGCAGTATCCATAAGGCACTGTAGTGTGTATTGGGAATAAGTGTCCAGTCATAAAGGTAGCGAACAGGTTTAGTGCAAGCCATAAAATGTTTTGAAGTTTTGTGGAAAAGGTTGTTTTAGGCGGTGTTTAATAATTGCAGAACTCGCTTAAGCTACTTAAGGGCCAAGAGATGAAAAATTATTTATTCCTGAAGGTTATACTCAGAAAGGGCAGTAAGTCACTTCTTGTGGGATGCACTGGGATATACTGCAGGCACCTGGATAAACGTCCTTCCCTAAAAATTAAAACCTGTGTCGAAGCTCTTGCCTTCTTCTCTGCCTTGTTGTCACCAAGCAGAGGAAGCTGGACCTGAAGGAAGTTTGAAAGGCTCTCTCCTCTTGGGTTCTGTACTTAGCTGTAGCTCATTATTAATCTGTAAAGCATTGTCCTTGGAATTCTAATTGAAAGGTTACATCATAGCAAATGTTCATACTCAGCTGGAAGTAGTTACTCATGATTGTTTTCAGTAACCTTAATTAGGAAACAGCTTATTCTTTCTCTCTCTGGTACATGGGCAAAGTTTCCCAATGAGTGTTTAGCAGTGGCATTTTGCTTTAATTCCCTCTATTTTATTTCCATTTAGTTCCCTAAATTCATTAGGTCCTGATACTTTTCTTAATGGTTGGAAGAGCACAATCTTAAACTGACTAGAGAAAAAGCCCAGGAGTTCCCTAGTCAGGATGCTTTTTTTCCCTCTTTTTCTGCTTGCCATTCCCATATGATATCTGTTCTTTTTAATGCATATTTTAAGGAGTACAATTATTAGTGCTTGCGGAAGATTTGTGAAGCGCTACTTCTCCGTCTCGCTAGTCATGTCACAGGACTCAGCCAGAAGATTCCAGTCTGTAGCTGTACAAAATTCCAGGTATTGGTACAAATAATAGACAAAGTTAATGAAGTACTACTGTCCCTTAGGGAAGACTTCCCATGTTTGTAAAATCTGTGGGAATAGATAGAAAAATGGTCAGATCGAGTATGTATCAATTTAAATCCAGAACGGCATCACTTTAAACTTCCAGAAACTTCTGGGTTTTGATGATGTTTCTACCAGTTTTTAGACTACAAAAATTGACAGTACTGATCTCAAAACTATTAGACATTTCTCCAAATATTTTAATAAATACTGGAGACTAAATAAGATGTTTAGCCGTATACCTGGTTATAGTTCTTACCTGTACATAGAATGTATAATATATGCACAGTAGTGAAATACACTTTAGCATTAAACCCGATTCATGCAGCTCAGTTCTGAGAGCCTTAGTGAAGTGCACCTCCTGGAATATCCACATGCAGAAACTTGACTTTGAAATGGGCTAAGAGAAAGGACTGAAAGCTTACTGATCCTTTAAATGCTGTCTTGAAGAAAGCACATCTGCCATTTTGCTGAGGGAAGGATAACTGCATTAACCTTCCTCCCCTGTGCCCTTGGTGAGGCACTACAAGATGATTTAGAGGCTTTAGTTCAGCCTCGGTAGGAAATGCTGCACAGCTCAGATGGTGGGTGATTTTCAGTGCGCGTGCCACATGCTGTTCCAGTCAGCCAAGTTGAAGGGAAGCAAGGAAGAGGGTTGAAGGGATAGTTCAGAGGTGGTGGTTGTGTAACGGTTCAGTCTGAATGTGGGAGCAGCCCAGGCCGTGCTTCTGCTGGAAATGTTCTCTGCAAATTAACTAATGTTGCTACGACCAAAACACCCGATCAATACTTTGCTTTCCTTTGTATATTTAATACCTCTTTGGTCGGCATGGCCCAGGTATTGGGTTAGCCTGAGGCACTGGAGTCTGGGGGATCCTTCTCAAAGCCTGGTGAGGGCACTTGGGTTCAAATGTCAGCAGATTCACTGCTCATTTGTTTAGAATTTAGTGGGAGGATGTCATAGATCTATTTTTCTTATTTGCCATATGAAATTGGCAGTATATTTATTCTTCAAAATAGATGAGATGAGATGCCTTATGTCTTCCAGGGAAACCTGGAAAGGTTTCCCTGACTGGGCAGGAGCGTGTTCTCTCCCTCTTCCTGCTGGTGAGTCATCCCAAACCAGAACATTTCACAGGCTGTGAACATTCAATGTTCACAGGCTGTGAACATTTTCAGCGGGTAGGAAAGATTTCCGCCCTAGAGTCTCGGAGGCAGCTTGGAGGAAGCCCCAGGAGTCCAAGGCCAGCCAGAGGTCTGGTGCCTGGCAACTTTCACGTGGGAGGAATCCCGTGACACTCCCAATTTTAAGAGAGGGAATCCTGCATTTGGACCCTGGTTCCTGGCCTTGAAGGGTGGCTCTTTTCCACAGGCGAGAAACATTTCCACCCTCCTGTCCTGGAGGCAGTTGCAAATGCCACCTGACCTAATCAAAAGCATCTGCCAAGGCTTGATAATAACCCAGAAGATCCAGTGCATCACCTGTGTGTAGCCCCAGCCAGTTCAGCTGGGTTTTGTGGGAGAGGGCTTGTGTGTTGGAAACTTTGTACAACCCTGTTTTGTGGGATTAAGGACAGCAAAATAAATATATTGATATAAATGATAGAAATCGTTTATTTGCATTGATTTTAATTATTCACTACCCAGCACAAGAGCTGTAAGCGCTGGTGCGGGGCACCGTGTCTGAAGGAATATTGCAGCAATGATAGTAAAGGAAGCAAAATCGATAACCAGGTAAAAACTGTTATTCACCCAGAACAATGACCGTGGGCAAATCTCATTCTCTCTGCCTAGAGGAGGGACCTTCGAGAGTGTTCGACAGCAGAGGGGCTCCACGGAATCGTCACCGCTATGGTGACAGGCACGTGACTGCAATAAAGCTGCTTATAATAGATTTTTTTGTTGTTGTTACTTTCTCGACCAATTGTGTTTACATGTGCTTTCCCCGCCAGGCCCCGCCTACACAGGGCGGTGCATGATCTCTTCGAAGGACCGATGCTGCCACCGCCGCAACTCTGCTGCTTCCAGCGGGGGAACCCGGCGGAGCGCAGCCCCGACACCATCCTCGCGCCGCGGTCGGCCGGGGAGCGGGAGGCGGCAGGAGCGCGGAGAGGCGGCGGAGGAAGCGAGGAACACCCTCTGAGCCGGGCCTGGGCCCGTGGCTGTCACCGTGCGTGAGGATGACGGGCAGCAGTGGCTCTCCCCAGGATAACCACCGGCAGCCAATGCACCCGGGGTAATCAGTTCACTCCCGGTAACTGACCCACCACGGGGTCAGCCGCAGCCGTGTCCCTAAACTGCCCAATTTTCACCCCAAACTGGTGTGTTTGGCGGTGTGGGTTTTTTTTCTTTTCTATAACATGAAAACTGGGGCAAGTTTTGCTTTTTCAAAATTCTCGATGTTAGGAATTTCCAGTGCTTTTCCACAACATGAAAATTAGTGCTTTTTCTTTTTGTTTCAGTTCACGACAATGTGGGGAGTTTTGGTTTTTGGCTGCATCAATCCATGTGGTTTCGGAAAGAAATTTCACAATTTGGGGCTTCTGAGAAGGACAAATCTGCTGGGATTCATGGAGCAAGAAAACAAAACCTTTACCCTAAACTGTTTTTGTTATTCCCCCCCCATACACTTTTATATATTTACACTCATCTATTTCGACTTATTTGCACTTATTATACAGAATATCTATTTATACTTATGTATCTATAGACATCTGTTTAACTTATGTTAAAACACAAACTACATATTTAGACTGTTTAGACTTGTGCATTTTGACACTTTAGTATCGCTTGAGACTTCTCTATTTCGACTTCGATATCTACTTATATAAAAGCCCTGTTTAGATTACCACTAATATCTGCTTAAACTTCGTACGTAAGAGCTAGTAGATCTATTCACTCTTATTTTTTAATTCCTTCATATATATAATTTTTTACATTTTGAAGTCCTTTATTGGGTGATTTATATATACAAGAGTTATATTTGCATTTTAAAATCTTGTATTTCTGTGTCGGGCTTGCATGGACAAGCTTGGGTACTGGGCAGGGGAGGCTACAACAGTGGCTTCTGCAAGGATCTGCTAGAAGCTTACACCATGTCTGGCAGAGCCAGTCCCTGGTGGCTCCAAAGAGAGGATGTGCTGCTGGTCAAGGCTGGGGCAATAAGAAACGTTGGTAACATCTCTGTGATAACATAGTTAAGAAGAAACAAGAAAAAAAAAATTTCACAGTTGTAATTGGGACCAGAGAAGAGCAGGGTGGGAATATGTGAGAGGAACAACTCTGCAGCCACCAAGGTCAGTGGAGAAGGAGGGGGAGGGGGCACTCCAGGCACTGGAGCTGAGATTCCTGTGCAGACCACGGTGAGGACCATGATGAAGCAGCTATGCCCCTGCAGCCTGCGAAGGTTCGTGGGGATGGGGAGATCCACCCATAGCCCGTGGAGGAGACAACGCTGGAGCAGCCTGTTTTTGAAGGACTGCACCCTGTGGAAGAATGACCCATGCTGCAGCACTTTGCAGAGGTCTGTTACTCATGAGATGGACTCACACTGGAGAAGTTTGCGGAGAACTGTCTCTCATGGGAGAAACAATAGATGATAAAATGACCGTAACCCCCATTCCCTGTTGTCGTGGTTTGAGCTGGCTACGTGCCAAGCCCCAAGAAATCTGTTATTTTGCAAAAGGGAAAATCAAGAATATTGAGGAAAACAAAAAAAAAAAATCTGCGAGGGAAAACAGACACGCGCTTGGGCAAGTACAGTATAAAGAAAGTTTTATTACTAACAGAACTAAAGATAAAAAGGAATGATAGAAATTAAGACAATAAAACACACTCCCCTCTCTTCCATCATCCTCCCTCCGTTTACCAGACTTGCACAAAGGATGACGCAACATGAGATTTTGGTCAGCACTGCAGAGTTTAAAAGTCTCTCTAATATTTGAGGAAAAAGGAGTTTTTTCTTTTGTTTAAACGTGGTTTCCAAAGTGGCACTAGCAGATAGACCCGCCCGGAAAGCTGCTGCCGTGCAAAACACCTTTCCCATGAAAATTCTGAAGTCTCCTTCACACTGCCATTCATGGGCCATATATGGGGTATCTCTCGTTTAAGGATAAACCATTCCAGCCTGAAAGCAACGGCTCTCTTCTTCACAAAATCTCTGAAAGCCTCTTACAGTCTCTCACAGCTCCTGGGTGACCTGGCGCGGCCACCTTTTCTTTTCCCACAGGCTGCACCCCAATAAGAGGAATTCTTATCCTCCCATGTCTTTAAATGAATTAAAGAGAAAAAACAGTTTGTGATATTACAGCTTTACCACGACCTGCAAAAGATATTTTTAAGCTACGCGCGAAAGATGTGGCACCGCCCTCCTTTCTCCTGTCGACATCTTGAGCTCCATCTCACATAACTTACTTTCTCCTTCTCTCTGACCNACCTGCAAAAGATATTTTTAAGCTACGCGCGAAAGATGTGGCACCGCCCTCCTTTCTCCTGTCGACATCTTGAGCTCCATCTCACATAACTTACTTTCTCCTTCTCTCTGACCTTGACGTCGCCGTGTTGCAAAGTTGCCTCTTCTCGGGCTTCTGTTGGAGAAAAGCCTCTTTCCCTTTATGCTGCGGGCTGCATGGTGTCTTCTTCAGTCCGGTATAAACTGTGTTGACTGCTGAGGGCTCTGCCTGCTCCCGCAGGGTCTGCGCGAGGCCGGGGGGGATGGAAGGGAAGCCCCCCAGTGTCCAGAAGCCGTGCCGGGTGGTCTCGGCTCTGCTACAGCTCATGGTTGTTTCTCAGCTGCCCGCAGCCCTGAGACGGTTCTCCCGCAGCGTCTCCGAGGCCGAGGCCCATTCGCCCCCCCTTCTCCGCGGGAGAGCTAGGGCAACAGGCACTTCCCGCACTTCCACAAGGTTTAAACATGCACATTTGGAAAAACGCAGTTGGCTAAAACACACGTCAATCAACTCAGCTCCAACCCACTACACCTGTCGCTGTTTTTAAGGTTTTATTTTACTTCTCGTTATCCTGCTGTGATTCTGTTAGCAATACATTCAATTAATATCTCTAATTCGAACCTGTTTTGCCCGTGACGCTATTTGATGAGCGATCTCTCCTGGTCCTTAACTCGTGAACCCTTTGTTATATTTTCTCTCCTCTGTCCAGCTGCGGAGAGGAGTGAATGAGTGGCCTTCGTCAGTGTCTGGCATCGGGCCCGGGTCAACCCATAACATTTACATAAAACATCTGTCATGTGCTCCACGCAGCACTAAAATTTGGGGGTAGAGTGGCTGTACAGCAGCCAGGCAGAAAGGGACCTGGTGGTGCAGACTGACAGCAGGCTGAACATAAGCCAGTGGTGTGCCCTCGTGGTAAAGGCCGATGGCACCCTGACCTGTATCAGGAACAGTGTGGCCAGCAGGACTAGGGAAGTGATTCTTCCCCTGGACTCGGTCTCGGTTAGGCCACACTTTAAGTACCGTGTCTGGTTCTGGATGTGCTGCTTCCTTAGTTTGGCCTGGAAAGAGAAAGGAAACCCATTTTAACCCTAACCTGAGTGTGCCTTCTCTTTTCTGTCACATGGAGGGAATGGTGCTGACTGATGAGAAGAGTAAGTGGCGGGAGAGTAGGAATAATTCATTTTTACACCCACGAACTTCTGATGAATTCCAGGAGGGGTGGAATACGCATACTCACCCTTGTTTCCTTTTCACCCTTAATTACCACGTGACAAAGGGCTTCATTCTAGTCAGTGCGCATGCGCGCCTTTCTTGGCTGCGGTACTGCTTTTCAGTCAGCAGGGGACACCAGCGGGTCACTAAAGCGTATCCGCGCGTCTCATGCTGGGGCGCTGCGGCAGTGCCCCGTGTCCGTCGCCGGCGGGCAGCGGCGATTGAAGTGCCGGCTCTCAACACGCAGAGCTGTCTCTATTGCCTTCAGATCGATCATCTTTTCTGGCTTTGTCAAGCCTTTCGGCTGCCGGCTGAGATTAACCCACCCCAATGGATCAATTAGTAGTCAAGAGGTTTCATACTTTGTAGGTCTGAGGCAAGGCATTTATTGTTTGGTTGGTTGGTTTTTAATCTGCTGCTCTAAATAAGTATCTGTTAAAATAACACTTTTTTTAGTTCACTGTTGAGGGTACTAATGATGAATATATTCCAAGCAATTTACTTTATGTAATATTTACTGTGGAATATAAACAACTATTAGCTACCCCTTCTTTTTTTTCTTCCCCCCCCCTCAGCTGACAGAAAATTGCTAAATAAATATGGATCAAAGGATGTGGCTAACAGTTTCGAATTCTTTTCAGGTATGCTAGTCAATATAGCTATTCTTACTAATGTAGAAATTCTGATGGTTGTTGTTTTACTGGACTCAACGGTAAAGGGTCTTAGTATCTATAAATTCATGTTTGATACTGGTTTTGGCACTGTGATAAATACATATTATAATATTGGCTTTGCACAGATGCTTAGGTAGGTATTATATGGTAAAGTAGCTTTTCTATAAAGATATCGTTTTGTAACAGTAACTGATGCTTTTTATTAGACTTAGACATGGTATTGAAATTGCTGATATAGTTATGCTTGTGCTAACTGAACTGTCTACTTGGCCGGATAACATCCAACCAACATACAATGAATATCCCTGCTATGGATATGCCAGCCATCAGGAACCACCATCTGCAGGATGGACATGCCAGCCATCAGGAATCAACATCTGCAGGATGGATATACCAGTTATCAGGAACTACCATCTGCAGGAAAACATGGACGAGAACCCATCTGGAAGTGATAACAAAAAGCTGACTAAGACTACAGCCGAGAAATGCGCATGCTCTAAAAAGGTGGACCCGAGGAGGGACCATGCTAAGCAGTTTGGGAAAGGTCTGAATATGTATAATTGTTTATGAATATGTACTAGGCTGATGCAATGGTAAGGGTATGTAAAGGGTGTCTCCGAAAAAGCAGATGTGCTCTTGGCCAAGAGCCATGAGTACTCGGTGCACTGTGACTTTTGCTTAATTATCTCTGTCTTTTTATTATTTGTTATTAAACTTTTAAATTCCAACAGGAGAAGTGAACTTCGTTTTTCACACACTGCTTGCAAAAATTGGAAGTTTTGCTTGTAGGCAGCAGGTCTGTCCCTGGCTCTTGTCAGGAAAACGTACATTCTTTAAGGAAGTCTGTGACTGGGCTGTTCGTGCTTCCCAAACTTTAAGTATTCTCTTTAAAACATGTTGCATTGGAAGTCTCCCAGTGATTCAGCTGTTTCTTAATTTGTTATATTTTCTGTTCTTGCTGGACAATGAGTCTGAGAAGATCAGGCTGATTTGTTTGAATATTTAGATTTCCTGTGGTGGCTATACAGCTGCATCATGGCTAAATGGAGTGAGGACAAATTTGGCACCGTGAACCATTCCTTTTATCAGAAAGTGCACAATTATTTGGAACGTGAGCCAGTCTCTTTCTCATATGACAGCAGCTAATGGAATTTCTGCATCTTGCAGACAGGAAAGTACAGGAGAAAAGAGATTTCTGAAAGCTCTCCCTACTGTGTAGATAAGGATGTCACAGATGCTCGGTGTGTTTTGGTATCTGCTCCAGAAAGGCAAATGCATGCGAACATAGAGATAATCCTGGGAAATGTAGTGCCCTGCTGCTGGTTTTGCCTGTGCCGCATACGTGATCTGCCTTTATCTATGTCAGTCCTTCTCTCTTCATCTGGGTCAGGTTTGCACTCTCAGTCACTTCAAGTGAATAATGCTCATCAAATGCAGCTGTAATGTAATAGAAAGCACTCTTGGGCATCTAATAGAGGGGTGGTGCTGCTTTGCTTCTTTCCTCTGCCAGGAGAGGTTGTTTCATGTCTAATAATTGGCTCATCTTTCATGTAGTCAGTCCTTGAGTGTAAACTCAGCTTCTCTACGGGAAGGTGGAAAGATGCATTTACCAGAGGCCTGGGAGCCCAGGCAAGCCACTTAGATAAATGGGAAATAGAATCACCCATCAGTGTGAAAATTAAATCTTTCTCAGAGTTTATACTGCTGTGTGTTTTGTTTTGGTTTGTTTGGTTGATGATAGATATGCAATCTGACAAGTGCAGGCTGTTATTTCTAAAGAAAATTTCCTCTCTGGTTGTAACTGCAGAGGGTATTAGTGGTGCTTCTAAAATATGTCATTCCCATTTAGGGATTTGCCTGGGAGCAAATGTACTTGTACATATTTTACGGTGAATAAATAGTTGCTTAACTTAACATTTTTGTCAGTTTTCTGGCTATTAATAAGAAAATAAATATTATATCTATTTAACTATTATACAAACAATTTGGAAGAACAAATTTTAGTGTCTGTGTGATGAGTTTGGTTCTTACTATTTAGTATTCCTGTTGATGGTTTATTTCAGTCATTAATGAGCTCTTTTTTGCTTGAGTGCAGCAGAGGAAACATGTAAATAGAGCACTACTGATTACATTTATGTTTGAATATTGGGTGGTAAAGGTAACTTTTCTGGAACATTGGCCAAAAAAATGCGGTAATCCTATTCACAGCAGTAGTCATGAACCGCAAAGAAAAGTACATGGGCAGAGTCTGATGAAGATTATTCTTACTGGGTGTAGGTATCTGCCAAAGCTGTTTTTGTTGTGGTGCCGACTTGTAGATCCTGCAATGGTATCGCCCTTCCTGTTATGCCAACTGCTTGTCCTTACTTTGAGAGGATTATCTGGGTGACAGTGGCAACTGCCACAGCTCACACTCATGCTGGTCTCACATCACCAACACCTGGAGGAGGTTAATGTGGCTCTTGCAATAAAGTGACAATTAGCAGTGGGCAGTCAACGTGGGAAGGGAAAGTGGGAAGTCATCTCTTAGGGAACCAGCCTCTGGCGTCAGGGCCATGCAGATCGCTGTGCCTGAAGTCATCACTACTGTCACCAGCACTGTCACTATGGCAGTTTTGTACTGGCCCCCAGAACTGGCAGCTGCTGTGCCACAGTTAGATCTACCTATTGTGTGTTGTCACACTTGACTTACATGCTTTCTGTACTTGGGTACACCGCAGCCGCAGACAGCAGGCCCCAAGTTCTCTGGCTTCACCACTGAGAGGGGCCTGATGTGCACACAGAGCCCATGTTTGAAGTTACTCCTGACTGATTTAAAGAAAAAATGAACAAAGCTCCCATCCCTCTTTTTGAAAACAAACACTCCACAATATTGAATTTTGTTTTCTTTTTGCCCATGGATGAAATAAAGAACTAATTGTTAATAAAATACAGACTGATCAAAAGGATTGAGGATCAGATCAAAGCTTTCTGACTTTCTGGGTCCTTGCTGGGGTCAGGGGCACACCTCTCCGAGCACCAAGGCTGTCACTGTTCCATTAGGGTCTGGCTGTCTTGATGTCCTATGTGCAGCACAGCGCAGAAGGAATAGTGGCCTCGTTGCCTGAGAGGACCCATTTTGAAGGAAACGCCAGTAGCTTTTCTTTCCTGAGTGTCTGGGACCACGCGCAGAGCTCTGCATGTGCTGCCGCAGTCTGTCCAACCTGCTACTGGTGTAGGCCAGGTGTTCTTGTCAGAGAACCTCTGCGACTGTCTCAGCAAAAGTGGAGTTCAAATGGACAAACACAGACAGATGGGAGGATTGCCTGGCTCCAAACTGAGGGACAACTTCAGCTGAATTCCTTTGTGAAATGGGAAGGGGAAGTTAACGTGCTCAGGGTTCTCATGGAACAGCATGTGCTGCTTTCATCAAGCATTTATTTGAGCTCTATAAAAGGGTTGTGAACTTACTGGCAAGTGCTGTGGGTCCTCGAAACACGACTGGCTCCCAGGCCACAGTTCAGTAATGACAAGTTTATCTGTGTCCATTTGTAATTGTTTATCATTATCTGGGCAACTGAGCAAGTAACATCCAGAGTGGCATTTCAGAACAGCATGTTTCTTTTTAGCTGAAAACAGAAAGGTCTACTAGAACCTTTTCTTTCCTTTCTCCAGAATCTTTTCTCCCCTCGCCCCCCCGGAATGTTCTGCTGTTCAGACAACTGGATGGGTTCTTATTTTACTTGACTTTGTTTATGGAGATGCACAGGATGTTTTCATGTTTTCCCTGATTCGTCTGTCTTTCCTTCTATGGGGAGGTCAATGTAGCGTGTCTTTCTCTTGAGTTTTTTGGGAGTTTTTTTAAAGAATAATAACTGTGCAAGTGAGTTTAAGAATGGACTGACATGAAACTCAATGTCTTTTTATTCTGGCTCATTTCCATAGCTAACTTTGCTGCCGCTCTAAACTGCTGAAATACAGAGCTATCAATGAGCTTCAGTTCCCAAGAAAACTTACTCAAAAGTGTATCAACATGATGTCTTGAGAGGGCTTGTAAGTGTGGAAGTTTTGGAACAGAAGCAGAAGATTGAAAAAAGAAGTGAAAGTACTTTAAAAAAAAGTAAGTTACTTTTAAAGTCGGACTTTAAAAAAAAATTAGGTAAAATAAGAGTATTTTTGATCTGGCTCATGCTAAACTCTGCTGCAGACTTCAGAGATGCTAGAGGCAGCCTCTTCAGGCCTTTACTTTTACTGAGAAGAACTTCTGATAAAATACAAGCATAACTACGATGAGAACATGTACTTGAATTTAACGTTACAGATTAAGAAGGTTTTCTCAGCTAATGATTATTTGGCTATTCTTTTACTAAAAACAGCTTGAAATTCTCACATGAGTGAAAATATTGTGCTCCAGGTTGTTTGATTAGCCTAACAAAAGATGAGTGTCTAAAAGGTCTTCATACTCTTTTGCACAAGCTTTAGGAGAAGTTTTAGGATGGTGCAATGAGTGAAAGAATGAAAAGAGGAAAAAAAGACCTGCTAAACTCAGTCAAAAATTTTCCAAAAATCCTATTTTGAGATGTGCAGGGCCTCATCAGTTTTACTGATAATAAACCTAGGCCGCCTACAATGCCTCTTGTTTTACTTCCTTCAAGCTTACTTCAGTAGGTATCATTTGCCAAAAAAAGCTTGGCTAAGTTTACTGATAAATATTCTTTCCATAAACTGGAAAAACTGAAGAACCTGATTCATGTATTCGTGGAATATCTTGAAGTGGAATGGACCCACAAGGATCATCAAAGTCCAAGTCTTAAGTGAATTGCCCACATGTGGACTGAACCCATGGCTTTGGCATTATCAGCACCTTGCTCTAACCAACTGAGCTACATTTGATCAAGAACAAAACCTGGACATTGTTTATATTATTCTCATGATGTGCCTTATAAAGAACAACTTGATTTAAATCACACTGTTGTCCTTTTTTCTCCAGAGACTCAGGAGTCTTTGCATGGTGTTTTGTATGACTCTTAGCAAAGTGGTCAGTCTGTAAAACACACTGCCAAGGTAATGGGAGGGATATGGTCTGAAAGAATACAGCCATACTGGATGTCTAACAGGTCTTGTTCGATTACTCGTTGCTTTCTGTACACACTGCGTGGGCTGATCTGCACGGGGAAGACAGAAGAAAGTTGGTTTGCCCAGCTGCTGAGCCAGGGGTGACTGTACCTCCCTGCACTCCAGCAGCCCCTCGGGAGCATGTGGAATGTGCAGGAAGGCAGACACAGCCCAAGGGTCTCGTAGCAGCAGTTGTGCTGTCGCTATTGGAGAAGCAGTGCCAGAGGAGCCACAGCCACAGGGTGAGACCTGAGAGTCTGGAAGGTGCTTTCCACAACCTAGAAGCACTGTGGGGTGGCAGGAGCATCTGCAAAGGTGCAATGGACTGTAGTGGGTTCTCTTGGTACCAATGTTGTATTGCTGGCAGCATAGAACAAATGGATGCTGTAGCTGGTGGCTGCCTTCAGGACTGGACAACGTGGTGCAGTTTTTTTAGCAATGAGTGGGAATGATTCTCTAACTACCACAGGATTTTTTTTTTTTTTTTTTTGTTCAGGTGCCTTCTGCAGTCTCGGACAGATCCAGTCTACATCTGCACCTTTGAGAGGGATCCTCTCAGTGCCATGGAGCTGTGCATTGCTTATTCTAGTGCTCCCCTGGAGGAATGAGTGTTTGCAGTAACCCTCACCCTCCACTGTGAGTA
This sequence comes from Oreocharis arfaki, assembly GCA_013398015.1. Taxonomy (NCBI): domain Eukaryota; kingdom Metazoa; phylum Chordata; class Aves; order Passeriformes; family Paramythiidae; genus Oreocharis; species Oreocharis arfaki. Next base: position 198,460 of record VZRR01002472.1, on the reverse strand, counting down.
CAGTGCACAGTTACCCTTTCTAATAAAGGTAGTCAAAGCATTGATTAAAAACCTTCAGTTAGTCCATATAACTTATTCATAAAATGCTGAAGACTCTTGTCACAGGGATGGAAAAGAATTAAATTATTGAAAGAGTTCTTGTCTGTCTTTAAATCTTTGTCCTGATATTGACTGGAATAATTCTATTTGCGTACTGGAGTAATTAATTTTTTAAAAAATAGATTGTTAATGAAATTATCAGTAAGTTGGTGATACCCTCTTCAGGTCACCAGATAAGCTTAGTGATGAGCATTCTAACCAGCTATCATGACCTTGTATTTTCCAACCTTTCTTTTAGAGGCTTATATCTTCAAAAAATGTTGCTTTTGTCTGTGGGTTTGTTTTCTTTTTTTTTTTTTCCTTTTTCTTGAAACAAGAAACAGGAACTAAGATTAGTGGTGGAGTTAGTTAAAAATAATTTGTAAAATAATGTTGAGATAAATGGAGGTAAAAGAGACAATGGAAAAATTATTAAGTGAGAGGAAGTAAACTTTTTATTCTGTTGGCATGGGAATGGCAGCACACTGTCACAGTTTATGAGGATTGAGGTCTCTAGAGAGTCTGGTATGTGCCTTGAGATGAATAACAGCGGGCCATCTCTACATCTTGATTCCATGTCAGGACCAAAATTGAACTGAATATTGTGAAAGTATTGCTTAGGAAGCTTAAGGAAGGAAGAATTTTCATTAAAACCTTCATGTCTTTAGTATTTTCAGTTCTTCTAAATTTACCTCAATAAGGTGGAAAATCTACTGCAATTTGATTCCCTCTGTTACTGCATAGCAAAAATATTTTATTTTACAAATGCTTGTTAAGAATAGCATCTTTTGTGTTCCTTAGAAACAGCGAACCACCTCAGTTGTGGCAGGTACAGGATACCTCAGTGAGTCATGCCCTGGAGACCTTGGGCAGGCTCAAAGTCCTCTGGGAGAACATAAGGGAAAGGGACAGAGGGAGGAGGAATCCTCAATCTCCAGAGCTGCCGGAAGTGGTCACCACTTGTTACATTCCAAACAAACAGTGGTGAAATAACTCTTAGTGGTTGCTACAGACTGGCAATGCCAACTTGCAGCTGCATAGTGAAGAGAGGAGAGAAACGTTAGTTTGAGCATAAATGAGTAGCGCTAGGCAGACCAGAATTCAATTAGGTGGAAAAACTGAAGCCAGCTGTTCCCCAAGCTACCATCTGCCCTGCAAGAGACAGAGGGGTTTGCTTCATGGATTTTCCACCCTTCTAGTCACTTGCTAAAAGCATAAAGTTTTTCAGCTGAAAACCTGAGGTTCCAGTGCCTGCCAGATGTTTGTAACATTCATCTGTTCTATTTCTCAGATGTTTTATTATCTTTATTGTGCAAACAAAAACTATTTGTGTACCAGCAGTCAGTGATTTGTATCTTCAAGCTGTTTTCTTCTTCCAGGCAGATCCAGCCCTGTAGACAGGATTCAATTCAAATAAAAGTAAGTTCTCATGCTAATGGCAAACTGGGGCGACCTTCCGTTCCTCTGAGTCTTCCCATCTGAGTCCGCTGTTCCAGTTCTCTACGGCTCAGAGCAGCTGGCATAGATGCACAGGGATCAGTGCTTCAAAACCATGGTCTGTTGACAGACCCTTGTTATTAATGCCTGGCTAAGTGAGAAAATGTACGCATATTAATCCTTGTTTTGCTTTTATTTGAGATGCTAAAAATATTAAAAGAAAGCATAAACACGAGTCTGAGCAATACGGTTGTATGCTGTCCTTGCTACTGAAGACCAGGCACTAAAGGAGCATAGTACGCTCTGTGCCAGTTATAATTCTGCTCTGGTACGCCAGGAACCACCAGCTGTCTGGTGCAGAGCACAAGGCTGTGCTGAGTGGTGGATATTGCATCTTTCATACCTGCATCATTTACCTACATTTAAAAACTTCTGAGACAGGTCACGATGTAAGTATTTGTATGCATTCAGACTGAATGTTGAACCTTTGCAAACAGAACAGGAAGTTCCTTCTGTGGAACATGTATAGAAATAACTGAAATGAGGTTCCCTGTTTGTATTATGGCCCTGTCTCTACAAAAGGAACCAACAATTCATTTGTGTTTAAGGAGATAGTTCTGACTACAGTGTAAAGCAGCAGTTGAAACGAGGAGGTAGTGTGGGTTGATTTCACCAGAACTAGGAAGAATAACTGTCTCCTTGTAAGATCCTCAGAAAAAGAATTAGTTTTGTTGCAAAAAATATTGCATCTTGATTGAACAAGTTGACATAATACTGGTCTGAGCACAGCATTTGCTCTTGTCTTTTTATGTGTATATCAATAGAGAGAAAGAAAACTATTTGTTGTGAAGCAACGAGGTTTTCTAAAAGCATGTCTGTGCAACTGCTACACAATGAAAAGGGACAAATAGAAATTATGTATCTCATAAGGGTTCAGACAAGTCCTACTCAGTGTCCCGAACCAAGGTCCGTGATCTCCTTTTGCTCTGCAGGAGCTCAGGTGTTTGAAGGGGAAGGAGCCTGCTTCTACCATAGCTGTGACTGAGATGGGACAGGACATGGTAGAGCAGCACGATGGCTTACAGAGAAGACATAGCCAAGCTTTTCCCGATATGCAGTAAATCCACCAACATATTCATATGTGAGTAGTAACGGGTGCCGTGAGATGTCTTTGGATGAAGATGTATGTCACATACAAAGGCTGTTACAACAGCAACCAACTTTATCAGTCTAGGTGATTTAATTTTACCCTGAGTTATTTAACCAAACCTGTCTCGGGAAGTCTCTGTGCTACAAATTGCTGAAAGCTGTGAAAGTGCTTAGGAAAGGCATATTTTCCCATGCTTTTTAAATTCCTGATAAGACATAACTTAAGCCCCTGCCAGAGATACATGGGATGAAGCTTTGAGACAAAACATTACAGATGCTTTTATGTTGGTGGTAGTAGGGATGGGTTTCTGTGTAGTAGTAAAATAGATTTGAAGCTATTAATTAAACAACTAAGAAAAGTAGACCTTAAGCCTAGGATCGTCACGCACAACTATCAAAACCTTTCATTCCTGTAGTATGGAGAGAAAGAAATACCATTGTACTGGAAATGCAAACTGAAGATAAAGCAAGGTCTTAGGAAGAGCAAGTGTGCTCCCACTGCAACCAGCTGGCCAAACAAAACTATTTTTTTACAACCTCAGCTCCCTGATAGGGTTACTTTACCACCAAGAAAATGTCTAGATTGTCATTCCCAAGAGGACTGTTATTTAATTAAATTAAATCAAATAAAAAAATTGAATTAAAAGACTTGTGCTTCAGCATTTCATAACTCTGTTTTGCACCTTAGGTTTCTTTTTCTCTGGTTAAGTTTTCTAATGGTTGATATTTTGAAGGAAAGATTTAAAAATAATTTAGCTTGTTTCTAAAAAAAGATAAAGTCCTTTTACCTTTATAGTAGGTCTAGTTTTCACTGAAGCTAAAAAAGATGGTAAGACGCCATCTGCAGCAGCCTTTCTTAGCTGAGAACCAAATGTATCTAGACGTTTCGTGACCAGGTTTGTAAATTTCTGATGAGAGTTATTTAATTCCAGCAAGGAATCGAAGGAGAGATCCATAGTTTGAGCACCTTGAGCCACTGCCTTTCCCTCATGGCACAGCTCCCGCCAAATCTGCTTATCCTCATGGTGGATGCTTGTTCTTTGGAGAAGAGAAACAGAAGGCTGTTCTGGGCACTGTTGCCAGCTTCACTTTTTTCACAAATTTAACTATAAAATAGGCCTGAGAGAGCTGCAGGGCTACATTGTGTCCTCCTGAGCACCCTGCGCAGCCTAGTAATTTACGGTTCAGACTTAACATGGCTAATCTGCTTTTGACTGCTAGATCCAATTGCAACCGAAAGGATCAGTTTTAATTAAATAGAAGATTAGCAAGAGTAAATTTTCCCCTGAGATTTTAAAATTCTGTTGTGATTTTTACAAAGTGCATTCTAAGCCAACATAAGCAGAATTAATTTAGATTTTCTGCATATTTTTAAATGCTGTCAGGGATTCAGCATAGATCAAAAGTAAAAGTCTATTTGTCAGCACTGGGTTACTTCTGTAACAACCTTTGTATCAACTGCTTGCTGTTAAACTGTGGAAATTGGATTTTGCTTCATGAAACTTCCATGCAGTTTTCATGAATTTCCTGGGGACTGATCAACAGATCTTTCAATGCAAGTCCAGCTGATGAGACACAGTCAAGGCTTTTGAGTCCTAAATCCTGTTTACTCTCTGAAAATCCACATCATTTAAAAAGAAACATTACGATGCATTGTGAAAAATCTATAACCTCCCTGAACAAAATCTGAGCTAGATACCAAGTGCTTACATTTTGGTAGGGTAACCGATCACTCTGAATTTAGGGGGGAATAGCCTTTCTGCATATTTTTCCTGAGAAGTCAAAGGGGACAGTGGTATTTGGTATCTTACAGGGAAAACAAGGCCAGTGTTTGCTGTTGCCATGGTACAGCCGGGGTCTACCAACACTGTCACCGTTGGCATCAGGTAACCCATTGAAGGTAACCTAACTTATGACTGTATAGGTGATCGTTTTCTCCTTGAGGTACAAAGCTGAAAAGCAATCTATTGTTTAAAAAGTAGAATTAACAATTGTTTGAAGTGACAGCTTGGTCAAAAAAAGGGGAATACAATAAGGATTCAAAATTCTCTACAGTTGAATGCTTATAGCATAGTTTAGCCTCTCACAGAAATTTTGCACTCACACGAGCTATGGGAGGAGCAGAGGAATGTAATATGCTATGTGATACATGCTGTGTAAGATATACTCTGTAGCTTGCTCTGTAGTGCTTCTGCATCCTGGCATGCAAAACCACGAACTCGTGTTGCCAGGACTGGTGTATTCCTTTGACAGATGATGAGTAGCCAGCATCCACAGGGCCAGATGTGCTTAGCAGGTTCCTCTCCTATCCTGTGTACAAGTTCTCCACCGTAAGTCCTGTTCATCTAACAGGAGTCAGATGAAATCACAGTATCACAAAATAGCTGAAGCTGGAAAACACATTTGGAAGTTTCTTGTCCAAATTGCTGGTCAAAACAGGGCCATTATGGCGTATATCTCAAGTCTCGGTCCAGTTTGGTCTTTAAAATTTCCAAGGCTCATACACCAAAGGCCCTCTGCACCGTCCCAGCTCCAATCTACAAGGAGGGGGTTTTTGCACACCCTTCCTTATCTGAGCTTGTCCTGCATGACCCGTGCTGCAGCCCAAGTAGTCTCAGAGCTCCCCTGCAGAGCACTACATTTACACTCAGCTTGCAAGGCCATGGGCACAGTGAGGGGAGATGGATCGGTGTTCCAAGCAGCTTCACCTAATGTGTTCACCAGAGTTCTGGAAAGTGAAGGATGTTGTTTGCAATTCCATCCCTCTTTGACCCATGCTGTATTTGTCTATCTGTCTCAGGCTTGTAAGGATTTCCAGCCTTGGCAGCAATTCCATACTGTGGTTTGGGTTTCATCTGGTCTTCTCTTTTAAGCATTTAGTATACAGAAGAGGAATAGCCAATGACACAAGTAAAATCCACATGAATCTTCTGAAAAAAATAGATGAATGTTCCTTAATCCCAGGAATCAGAAGAGCCATGCAAATAAAGCATTATAAAAAGGTTGAAACTCAATACCTAAGTATTGAAAGAAAGAGAAAATTACAAATTAGTAATGCTATGGAAGTATTTCATGTTTGGATCTCAGAGGAACTTTGTGAAATTTATTTAAACAGAAAATAAAAGCAGAAAAACTGCAGTTTCTCTACAAGTTAAACATGTAAATGTGGAAGAGGGCAACATGTTGCTCTAATGTTTGTGGTGGCATTGCTTTGTAATTAGTCTACAGGAAAGCTTTGCTTTTTGGAAATAAGGAGTTATTTTCTTCAGGCAGAATTTTCTCAGGAATAATAAAAAAGAGGCAACAGAAAGCTGCTATGCTGACACTCTGGTTTTCTAACGAGTGTGCTACTGTTTGTTTTGGCCCCTACGGTGGCTCATGTGAAAACGGTGACTGGTTTAGACTGAAGTGTGCAGAACGAGGCTGATGGGTCTTCTAGGCAAAACCTAAATGCCACCTACTAAGAGGATGGATTTGAGAGGATTTGGTGCCAGCAGAGGGAGCCAGATGGAGCTGCAGATGCATCCTGCATCCAGTACCTGTGATGTGAGCTGCTGGAGTAGGATCTCTGTGCCAGCAGCTGCAGTCCATGAGAGTCTTGGACACCAGGCACTGGCACAGGAAAAGAAACAGCTACTGGAAGAACTAGTGTGAGTGAGTGGCTCAGCTCTGGCAGCTGGTGCGGCAGGTCACAGCCTGTATGCCTGGAGCCAGCTGCCAGTGGGGGACAGGACAGAGAACAGTACTTGTATCTTCCTTAGACCTTGTGTGGGGGAGTTTGTGCATACATCGTGTCAATACTTTCAAGGTATCTGAGAATGTGCATGTATTTGTAACTCTAGAGAATGGTGTGCGTGTGCCTTCGCTAGTGACTGACAGTCTGGCTCAAACAGGAGAAGGGGACTTGGCTGCCTGCAGTCATGTTCTATGGCAGTCCAATATATGGGTATCATGGCAGCAGTGCCTGATCTATGTCAGTCTTTCCATGTCTGTGCCTATATGTGTGTGTCTCTGTGTCTGCCCGTGTCTGCCTATGTGTCTCTCTGTGTGTCCATCTGTCTGTGTCTGTGCATGTCTGTGATGTGTCCTCAGCCTTGCTAGGGGTTGAATCTGCAAATGGGAAGGCGGCTTCTATGTCCGCTGGCAATGAAATCCATGGACAGCCCTGCAATACTTCTGGAATCTGCATGGGAGAAGAATGTGGGCACTTCTGTGGCAGCTGAGGCAGCAGGTTCAGATGTGAAGAGATACCTCAGCACATGCAGTGTGAGATGAGGGTGGGTGCCAGTGGGTGTGCACACCTTTCTGCAGCAGAGCTCATTTGCCAGACTTGCTTCCAGAACTGCTGTATTTTGCTGCCTTGAGCCACAATGACGTACTCTTTGTGCGCCATGGATAATTTAGCTCAACGTTCAGGTTTCATCTTGGCCTCTGCCCAGGCTACAGATACTGACTTGGTCATTACTTATTTCTGTTTCCTCAACTTCCTTTTGGAGAAGAGAACTTCAAATTCAGGTGTATACACTATCATATTCTGGTATGTTTGTTTTGGTTTTTTTTTAAACAGTACCACCACTCACATTTTGATAAAGCTCTAGAAGCTTTGTGAAGTTTTTCTTTCTGCTGCTTTCGAGAGCCTTGTTCTGCTAAGAGATATGATGGTTGTCTTGGTTTTCCTCTAAAATAGATTCCATTCCATTCCATAATCCAAACTGTCCCAAACACACATCTCAAGCACTGCTTAAGTTTACCCTTGACATCCTAGGGTGGGCCGCTCAGCATCCTGCTGTAGACAGTTCAGCTGATGCTGTCACGCAGCTTTGCATACACGTTGTGAAGGATGGCGCTGAATGCAGCAGCCTGAACGACGACCCTGATGGTAATTTTCTTGATAGCTTTGTGCTTGCAGGTGCAGAGAGCACCACTGTTGGTCTGGGAAGGCCAGATGTGTCCTGCTTGATCTGGTACCTAATCCTTCTCCTGGTTTTCACAGAGCAGACATACGTGCAGTGTGATATGCAGCCCCCTCCAAAGGGCAATCTCTGGCCAAAAAAAATTTTTTCAGACAGGGGAGATCACTTTTCGCATTCACTTGTCACCTCTTTCCCGGCTTTTTCTCGTGTCCAAGCCCTGTCCACTTCAGTCTCCCCTGATGCTATGGCATATGCCTCAAATGTGTCTAACAAAGGGACCAGGAGTGTGTAAGGCCTCAAAACCAAATCATGGCTTGAAGAGCCTCTTAAAAGGGCTTATGGGTTTTTTTATATGCTCTGAGTTAGACACACAGGAAAAATACTGACAAGGTATTCTTGAGAAGTTGAAACAACCAAAAACTTTACTGGCAACTTCAGAAAATCAGACAACGTTGGCAAAATGTTTAGAGCAGCATTCAATCAACATAGAACACTTCATGGAGCACTGATTTAATCCATTCAACTTAGCGAACTCCAAGCCTATCTGATTTTAAGTTACTCATAACTCTGAGAAGAGGTAATTAGAAGAGGAGAGAGAGAAAGAAAGAAAAGATATAGAAAAGGACAAATATAGCTGCCACTCCTGGGTTTCAGCAGTGTCTCATCTGATACAAAATCCAAGGAAAGGTAGGGTTGAGACATGTGCTCGCCTCATGTACTGGCTTAAGTACCCTTTGGCTTTCCTGGGCCCTTTTCCCCACAGTACTTGTTGGAGCATGCTGTCCTGGGAACTACCAGGTGACCTGCTATTTTACATCATAGAATATCCTGAGTTGGGAAGAGCTCACAAGGATCATCGAGTCCTTCTCCTGACTCCATAGAGGGCAACTTAGAAGTCAAACCCTATATGTAAAAGCATTGTCCATCCTCAGGCTTCTCCTCTCTTACTCTCTCCTTCCAGCTCTCCCTTTGACAGTTTTAAAGATTTATTCTAAATACTTTAAACTCATCAGAATACTTTTAAAACTCATTATAAATATGTCGCAGAACAATAAAAATGTAGTTCTTTCTCTCAAGCAGATTTTTTTCTCCGTGAACAGATGCTTTTAGCAAAAAATATAACAGAAAAACCAAAACTGTAAAACCATAAGCTGTCGTTACCACAGAAGAGATGTTGAGGAACTTGGTGTGTTTTGCATGAACTTGGTGTAGTTTGTGGGGAACTGGTGGCAAAATGCCTAAGACTTTATAGTTTATGTTAGACCATTTAGACCTCCTAACTAGGCTACAGGAAGGTAACTTGATTTCAAAGCATTGAAGGAACTGAAATTTGTGTTGCCCTTCTCTGGATGCACTGCTGTGTGCCATTCACTCCAACGTAAATTAACCTCCAATTCCTAAAATGCAGCCTAGTCACATTGTAAAAGGAGAGAGGAAGGAGAAAGGAACATGGCCGTGTCTGCTCCAAACAACCGGTGAGCAGCAGGTGCCCATGGGCAAGAAAGGAGTGAGGGAGAGCAGGGGAGAGCAGCTGGTACCAGAAAGTAACCCTAGCTCTCCTGCTGTTCCTGTCATGGAGGCTTTACAAGAGTCTGTGCTTTGGCATAGTGTCACGAGTACACTAGTGCTTTCAGAGATTCTTGGGATTTTAGCTCCCCCGGCTGTGATCATGAATTAAAGGCAGTAGAGGTATTTGGGGAGAGAAATGAGGTTCTTGTGACAGAACATTTTAAGGAGAAAAAGCAATGAGCTATGATGCTGCAAGTGTAGGACAAGGAAAAGTCTCCTTTCTCCTGGGGCTTTGTTGACCCCAATCAGACTGGCTTCAGCTTTATTGGAAACGACAGTGCGATGTTTTCTCCTAGTACCAGAAGATAACAGGGTTCCAGATATTTTGCTATGTTTCAGATTTTTGAAGGGGGAGGGTCAAAGCCTGACAGTCTAACTTCCATGTAAAGAGGGATTATAATAAATAATGGAGCCATCCGACTCAAGGATGAACAGGATATAAAGCAGCGGAGGCAGCAAAGCTTCCTTTGGAGAGAAACTACGTCTCACAATTCTGTTATGGTCTGGGGAAAGATCCAATACCTAAGGAAAAAGGGGCTTCATTTGATATTGCACTTCAAAATCCTGGAAGTCCAAACAAGAGGAACTTAATGAGAAACGAAAGAAGGTCCTTGGGAGGCTGGTGGTAGACTGATGGGAAACAAAAGCCCGAGAAGGGGAAAAAGCCTGGACTGTCATTGATAAATGTGTCTCTTTACTTACTTTGCAATTTGTAACTTGCATTTGGATCCTTGTCCATCCAATATTTATATGAAAGTACTTTGCACATCCACGTGAAATGAAGTCATTGCTGGAACATTAATCAGTGTCTGTTAAAAAAAAGGCTCTGGTTTGAAGAAAATGTACATTCTCATGAAGTCGAACCTTTTTAAAATCCAGGTAACTCACAGAATAAATCCTAATGTTTGATTGCCTTCTGTGTCTGATTCCTATCAGTCATAAAGTAGATTTAGTCAGAGGCCGCCGACCATTTACAGGTATTTCTACCGCTTGTGGTGACAACAGCCTTGCAGCAAACCTGGAATTTGGGGCTAGTGCTCTCTTGCTAGATGTCCTACATGTTGCTTTGGTGGTTTGCTGTTGACTTGCCATCTACTTAAAATATCTTAATCCCTAAATACATAATTTGCTTTTCAGTACTTCTTTCAAAGTCTGTGTTCAACTCAATTTCTTTCAATTGAGACCTGAAGAACAAATCTACTTCTCCATTCATGTAATGCTGTATCTCTTTCAAGATTTTATAAGAGTCAGCAGTAATAAATAATGAAACTCCGGCACAGAAATGTGCAGGCTGATCCACAGACGTTACTTCAAAGCCAAACTACATTTTATTAGGTTTCTTTCTGTCAGTCTTCACATACTCCTAGACAGCCTTTTCAGTCTTAATAAAGCACTCTGTACATTTTTTCCTTTATTATATTTAATGTAAAAAAATAAATGCTGTGCACGCTAATGCCAGTGCACTCCATCAGCAGTCAGGAATATGAGACAAAGCAGGAAGGTGAAATGCAAAGACCTTTCAGTTCAATACTTTATCAGGCCCCTGCCCTCTTCTCCCTAGGAAACTGAATCCCAAAATTTTAAAACAGACATTCTGGACCTTAGTTCCTCTTTCTGCATCTGCTTCTTTAGGAGTCCTGTATAGTACCTGCTTCTTACCAGAAGAGGTCAGAATTGTAACTAGTCATATAACAGCTCTGCGAGCTGTGGCATAGAGCCATCCTTCTTAGATTAGTACGGTTGATGAATCTGAAATGTTCTTTATTCTCATCATTCTGGCCATAAATTTGTGTTTCCCTAATTTCTGAAAACAAAATGTTTCCATTTCTTGCCAGTTTGACCATTTGGATTTCATGGGAAGCTATGTCAAATGACTTGCTAACATCAGAACTAACAAAGTCCACTGCTCAGCACAGAGCCAGTGACCTCAGCACAGAGAGCAGTCAAACTGCTCAGGTGTGATAGGTGAACTCACAGATCCTTGTCATTTGCAAAGTAAGTGCCTCTGTTTTGGACTGGTTTTCATGCTGCAGACCTCGCTAGAATTAAAACCAGATCTGTAACATCAAAAAGAGAAGACCAGAAACTGGAAATAAGTAGGAGATAGCTTACTAAGGAAGAAAAGTAAGGAATTAAATATGATGTAATTAGATTTCTTATGTCTTAATTTAATATACGGTTATTACTCCTGTCATTTGTTCATTTAGAAATGAGTAATGTGGTTGTAGCCAAAAGAGAAGCACCTTAAGCTTCACAGGACCATGTAAAAGGAAGAGATTAGAGAATTCTGAGGAGGAAAAAAATCCAAAAAAAGGGCAGGAAAAATCTCCAGAAGTCAATGAGCCCACCACGGACTTGGTCTGTTGAGTATAAACCTTTACTCAGCAAAGATCCAGAGAGCATATGGTTGAACCAGATTTGTAAAATAAATAATGATAATTAGTATCTATAATTTATTGGATCCATTAAAAATACCATTGCATTATTATAATGTTAATTATATTGTATCATATATTACAGACATTATTTATACGTACATTATGTATAATCTATCTATATGTATTATGTGTAATAATGATCTCTATAATAGAATGAATTCCTTGTAATGTGAAATGCTCATACTGTGACTGCTGGTACAGAAGTCAATCTGAATAACATATAACATGAGTGGCCTTGCTAAATTCTATTTAAACCTTCTGCTGGCAGCAGATAGTGCTGCTAGTGTTCATTTTACTCTTCTAAATGGAGAAATCGGCATAACAATTTCAGGGTAACAAGCAGAGTGTAAATGTCTCACTGAGAAACTGTTAGGTAAGAACTCAACAGTCATTAATTGAAGACCTGTGTTACTTGTTCTGTTGAGTAATCCAGGGTGAAAAAAATACTTCCCACTGGGTAATGTTATACTCAGAGTGTCATTAAATATTAGTGCTAGTTTCAAATATTAGTGCAAGTTTTCCTGTATTCCTTTGAAAAGTAGTAGAATATAAAGTAATAGAAAATGAGAGTATTTAAATAGGATTATGGAGTGTACTGAGAGTATATCAGCTTTATTTACATAGCACACACAAACACTGATTTTGTTTATATACCTACATTTAACAAAATGAGATGAAAAACAGAACTAAGATTCCTTGATGTATCCTGGCCAGACTCTACTTCAGTGACATTTCCATCAAAGAATTCATTTTGCATGAGTTTTTTTTTCTGTGACTGGTGCTGTGAGAACAAGTTGTGACTATCTCAGAGGTGCGTTGTTTATGCTAGAATGTTTTGTGTCAGATTAATTGCAGTTATGCAGCTCTTCAGAAATTCAGTGCAGAACAGTTTACTGATGGGGTGGAGAGAATATTTGACTTATTTCCACGCTATGTCTTGGTGAATATTGCGTAAACTTGAAATAGTGCATGTCACAGGGAGGGTGGGACAAAGCGTACTAAAGAAGCTTTGCTGTCTGAGGGACAGAAAGAACTCCTTTGCGTATTTAACCTCATTCACAGGGGTGGGTTTAAATGAAGGTAAATTCTTCCTTAGCCTCAGATTTTGGCAACAGTTTAAATATAAGGAAGCACTTTGTCCCGCAAATTCTAATGATGGCAAATCAGATATATTTATAAAAAATTGCATTATTTATTAAGACAAATGAACAGACATAACAGGCAAAAGATCTTAATCAGAATTACTGTACAGTATAAAACTAAAAGAACAACTAGTAGGTTATAGGATAACTTAGAACAGTGCACTATATCAAGGTACCTACATTAAAGCTAGGAAAAGATGTAATATTGATTAGGAGTTCAATGTAACCTCCTGCTGAAATGATGATAATGTACACAGATTCCTTCACTCAACCCCTGGCGAGTGACCTTGAAGCAATTGTCCCTGCTCACAGGAGAAACTCCACATGTTTCCAGGAAAATGTGTAGAAGATTTCTGCTTTGTGGAAGTTGCCGTGGCTTTTTATAGTTCTGAAGTGAATGGCTGTCACTCAGAAATTTAGCTTTTATTCCAGGTCTCACTTCAAGAGTAAGATGTTTATCGGCAGTTGAGAGATGCCAGACCAGTGTCAACCTCACGGTGCCAAAATGACTCACTACAAGACAGCTTGTCCTCCTTGAGTTATCTGACTGGTTAACAAACAATAGATAAGTTTATATGGGGGGTAAGATGCCCTGCTACAGTGCAATAAGCTTCTTATATTTACCTACAAGCCAATCAAAGTAGGTTTGCCTTACTTCTAGTGGAATGATAAATATAGAGGCCAAATTCTGTACCTCCTAGAAGGGATGACACACGGCCACCTTTGTCTGCATCAATAACTCAGGGAGGGAAAGTGCAAAATGCTCAGAGACAGTCAGTTCATCTCACACAAATTTGTGTACCTTGTCTGTGCATTTAATCCTGACCACAACTAAGCACCAGAACCAACTTTGGAGAGAAGTGCTTGAGTCTCCATTTTTGGATGTCTTTGAATTAGAAAATAATCGTGTTTAACAAAGGATATCTCCAGAAATACAAACACAGGAGCAATAAAGCTATATTTAAAGACCCCACATTATGCTGAAGTCTAAGCAAGATCTACTGTAGTGGCTGCTTCAGAATTTGCACTCAGTTGCTTTCTGAAGCATTATGGTGATGGTGTTCATGTCTGCATGAGTCTTTCACTTAAAATAACCATGCAGGATCTTCTTTTATATGAAAACCCATGTCAGGATATTCTGTATTCTGGCCTTTAATTTTTGCCAATCAGGTAGATTCTCCCTGTGTGATGAGGAAGTTGCAGTCCCGTGCAGCTACCTGGCTGGGTTTTGCTGCCCTCCTGAAGCAGGGATGGCCCATGCCCATGCCATAAACCATGCAGTCTCTGCAAGGGTTCTGCTGCCATGCCTGTACAAAGATTGTGATGCCCAGTGCCAATGCCTCCTTTCAAATCCTGTCTTCTTGGGCAGGAAACCTTTGGGAGAAATGTTTGAGTTGGCAGCCAGCTCCTTGCTGTGTGATTTGTACAGAACTCAACTCCACACATCTGCAATGTTTTCTCTCATCTCCACTCTATAAGTTGCAAGATCTGTCATTGAAAATCCCATCTAAGCTGCAGCAGGCCAGAACTGGACTCGAGGACAGTTTGTCTCCATCCTGACCCTTTAATTTTGAAGTTTCACTGGAGATAGACTTCTGCAGATCTGATTTTGGGCTCTAAGTGGTGCCTCCTATGGTCTCCCTAAGTGAAGATCACTGCCTGCTTCCCTGGTCATACATACATTCACACTCTTTACATTGCAGAGAATTTCTGTTTCAATCAAATAACTTTTCTGTAAAATAAACCCAAGCCTTAATATTCTAATTCTCTTTACTAAAGAAACAGCTGTTGTCTTTTGCCATATGAGTCCTGAATATTTTGATTTGCTTCCATACATATTTTGATTGTTCTATACTATTATGCAGTTTTTTTCACTTTGTCCTTGACAGATTGAATGTGACTGTTTAAATTGTATCTTGTGTATATACTTGTTCATCATCCTTTATTCAATTTTAACAATCTGAAAGGCTGCTGGAAATTATTCTAGTTCTCATTTGTCCTAATTGCTGAACACAGCAATTGTGGTGGGAGCTCCTGGAGACTGTCTTGTGTGTTACACACTTATGTGAATGTGTGGTTTGCCCTTTTACAATACTTCCATTATTTTCTTCATTTTCCTCACTGTTGTTGATTCTTTACAAATGCTCAGAAGACCAATAATGCCAAGTTTTTAAGCATTTTATTAGTTTTTGAGGCATGGGTACACAGAATAGGAAATCAAGGACATGTTTGAGTGTATTTTAAGCATGCATTTTCTTATACCCGTCTCAAAGCCCCTCAGTCCTTCTCTTTTTTTGCATATATGGAATAATCATTTTGTAATAGTGTCTTGGCAGTCTTTTAATTATCCGGGCCTGTAGAAAACTATGACAAATGATTCTTATTCTTCTTACCCTTCCTTAAAATGTTTCTGTGTATGTCAGGGAAAAAACGTCTAAAGAGCAGTCATTCCTATTCTGCAAGCTATCATGTAATCACAGAATCATAGAATGGTTTGGGAAATCCTACTGAAGCAAAGCCACAAGAACTCTGAGTCCTGCTATTCCTTTGCACTGCTCTCGCAGAGACTCTTGCTGTTTTCAGGGAGAAAACAGACACTGGGTGGACTGAATCCCACTGCACTGATAAGGGAACTCTTTCTTCTGAACAAGGGCTGCTCAGTATGTCTTTATATACGGTGAAACCCCATACTTGTGTTCAGTGCTGTAACATTTTCAAGGATGACACACTACGCATGCACATCAAGACTGATGAAGAATTCCAAATATTATACCTAAATAAAGAGTACACACGTATATATAAAACCTTTAAACAGATGTGGCTTTGTGTAATAGAATAAAACACCAGTAAAACTATTTAAAGAACGTAGTTTCCTTTTTAAATGTACTTTGTTCACAGAAACAACTATTAAAGTCATATCACATCTGAGTTTACGAAGACGTTGACCCAGTATGTGTCAGTCATTGCCCAGGGAAGGATGGTAGATGTTCATGATTACCAACATAGCATTAACCATAACCCTGGCACCACCCAAAGAATCCTCTTCCCACTCCCGTATATTCTTGAATTTCCCAAATGTGGGACCTTCCTCCATGTGAGTTTTCCCTCCCGCTGTGACTCCAGCAACAGCAGAGTGCAGCCTCAGCTGCCTCAGTGACTGCCTGGTTTTGTGAGAAGTGCTTTGTCCAACAGCCCCAGGGCATGAATTACAATTAAGGGTTGGCATTCTTCCACCAGTACTCACTCTCTCATAGTGTACTGCTGTTTTCACTTAATAAACCAGACATTTTATCCTGTTCTTTATGGTCAGTTGCACCAAGATTTCAAAAATTTCGAGGCATAAGTACTATCTTACTTGGAAATTACGTTGCTCAAGGTGATACAGAGTACTGTTCTTGTAACCGCACTGGAAATACTTCATGTCTTTATGTGTTCTTGACCATCCTTGAGGCCCAGAACATATCTAAACTCTCTCCCTCGAGCTGAATATATAAATTAGATATGATTACTTATTTTGAAAGTGGCAAACAGTAGCATCTGCTTACAAAGAACCTCATTTTCTTGCAAAGTTGAACAAGATTGACAAAGAAAACAATGGACTAAACGTCCACTAACTGCTGTGGCTGCAGGGCAAAGGGCATTTTATCTCCACAGAAACACTTGCAGCCTGCTCCTGAGGGGGACCAGCAGAGTATGTCTCAGGGTTGCCCAGGGCCGGGGGCTGCACTGTATCCAAATGGTTGTGAAAATGTGGAATTTTGTATAGCTTACCCTTGTTTTCTTGAAATTTGGATACTTGACTGCACGATTAGATTGTGTGTTGCTAATATGGAAACAGGTGAGTATAGACTGCATTGGAAAAATTGTCCAGGAAACTGTCAGGTGCATTCATATGCATGCAATATTCAGACCACCTGAAAACCTTATCAAAGAGCTCCTGTGAAGTGGTATTTCACTGCACACACTGTATGACAGCTATCATGTCATTAAAAAATTGACTTATTTAAAAAAACCTGGTAAATGCATAAAACTATTCACTAAAGACAAACATGGAACACTCCGAACTAATAAACCATCACAGATTTCAGAGCATTTTTAGATTACATCTTGCTTCATTTGGGTGAACTTAATATGAAGCTACAAAAAGTGTAAAAACTGCTGCTTGACATGTGAAAACTGTGTTTGTGTTTGAAAATGAACTCTGGTTGTTTCAGGGACAGCTGCAAAGACTACAAGTCCTACAAGTCCTTCGAAGTCAGATAGGGATGTTGAAAAACACAGCAGGGAGACAAGCGGACGTTTTCTTGTGAATTATTTCAGGATCTTCTGCTGACAAGCTCGCTGACTGGATTTCTGGGCAACCTTTCATCATTGAAGCAAAGAATTTGATATTCTCACTCCTCACTTAGAGGTCTGTTAGAAATCATTGAACTTCAGGAAGACAAACGGGTTTTTCCTTCTAAATGCATGAGTGCTTAAGCTTTGGACCATTGTGCCAGACGACAAATTCATCAACTTCTGGCTTA
This sequence comes from Oreocharis arfaki, assembly GCA_013398015.1. Taxonomy (NCBI): domain Eukaryota; kingdom Metazoa; phylum Chordata; class Aves; order Passeriformes; family Paramythiidae; genus Oreocharis; species Oreocharis arfaki. Next base: position 181,208 of record VZRR01002472.1, on the reverse strand, counting down.
CTGCCCTGACTTATTTGTGTTTTTGGCTTAGCCTACTCATGTGAATCCATTTTCCTGCTCTCAAATACATAAAATCAAAGAGCAGATTTGCTGTGACTTGTGCTTTGTTATATATGTTTATCACAAGTAGAAGCCAAACTTCAAGAACACTGGATATTCCAAAAGTTGTAGTCTAAAAGTCTTACCAGAGAGACGCGGTGCCACTACTGTCCACTTTTTTCTAGATAGAAAATTGTAATTCAGTACATTAAAGAATCAACCCCCAAATTACCATATTGTAAAAATACATTAATTACACTTAGCACTGATGGAAGAAAGTGTGCAAGAAAGGCTAGATGTCTTTGATGGTTTAATTTCTACTAGCAAGAGCTGTTAAAAAGATAAAGAAATGCTGGATTATGGAAAAGAACCAAAATGTAAAGAACCGTGGCCGTTGGGCTCTCTGTGCCCATCTTTCAGCTTTAGGGCTCTTTAAGATTTACCATCCTTTTCCTGGAAAAAGAGGGAAGGAATTCAAGACTAGAGCATTGTAGAATCACAGAGCATCCTGGGTTGGAAAGGACCTTGAAAGATCATCTGCTCCAGCCTTTTGTGGGAAAGGGGGCCTGGAGACATTTTCCCATGTCCTGTCCAGCTTCATGTTGAACCCTCCGAGGATGGGGACTCGACCTGTCCCTGGGAAAGTTTTTCCAGTGAATGATTGTTCTCACCATCCCTATCAGCAAGACTTCTCCCAGACCTTCACCTGTACTGGGCTCTGGGGTTATTCCATCCCAGGTGCAGAATTTTGCACCTGACTTCATTGCACCTTAACACAGTTCTTGCTAGGCCGGTGTTCCAGCCCATGCAGGTCTCTGTGTGAGATGTCTCTGCTTTCTGACGTGTCCTCCTCACCAACCAGCTTAGTGTCAGCACACTCAGTGAGAGTGTTTTCCATCCCAAATCATTTATGAAGATATTGAATTATGTGGTACCCAGTATCAATCCCTGGGGGACTCCACCCCTGGCAGGCTGCCAGCCTGAGTAAAATACATTGGTCAGTGCTCTGAGTGCAGACTATTTGACAATTTCTTACCCATCTCAGAGACCAACCATCCAACCTATGTCTTGCCCATTTGTCCAGAAGGCGTCTATGGGAAATGGTGTTCAATGTTTTGCTGAAGTCCAGGTAAACAACCACCACTGTTCTCCCGTGTAGACAGAAAGTGGTACCTTGTTAGAACAGAGTAGGATAGGACAGGATAGGATAGGATAGGATAGGATAGGATAGGATAGGATAGGATAGGATAGGACAGGGAAGGGAAAGGTANTAGGATAGGATAGGATAGGATAGGATAGGATAGGACAGGATAGGATAGGATAGGTCAGTTGAAAGGAACCTACAATGATCATCTGGTCCAACTGCCTGATCACTTTAGGGCTGACCAAAAGCTGAGGCGTGCTGCTAAGGGCATTGTCCAGTGCTTCTTCAACACGGGCAGGCTTGGGACATCAACTGCCTCTCTGAGAAGCCTGTTCCAGTGTTTGGCCACCCTCCCAGTAAAGAAACGCTTCCTGATGCCTGGTTTGAACCTCCCTTGGTGCAGCTTTGAGCCATTCCCAGGCATTCTGTCCCCGGAGCACAGAGAGATGGGCTCAGCCCCTCCCTCTCCATGTATCCCTCTCAGGAAGCTGCAGGGAGCCATAAGGTTGCCCCTCAGCCTTCTTTTTACCAGACTAGACAAACACTTCAGCTCATTAAAAGGAGTAAAAAATGTGCAAAATTAATACTTCATTATCCCTTATGACACAGACATGAGAAAAAGGCACTTTAAATTTATCTAGATTGAATAGAATTGAAAATAAAATGCAAAATATTTCTTTTTGAATATGTTACAGTAACTTTATCTTATAGAAATATTGTTCGTACATTATACATTCCAAAAGGCAGCATTTAAACAATCACCTCTGTACTTTAAGCCTTTAGTAAAGACGATAAAAATCACTGGAAAGTTCTACCTTATGACCAATATTACATTGTAAAAATAAAAATATGCATTATCAGATTAAGCATGATGGATATGATGACATTTCCAGGCTAACAACACATTTATAAAGGCCTTAGAAACTGATAACATCCAAAGTATAACATTTTCCCTATTGGGCATTTTATCTTGATACTGTATGAATATTCATAGACACACACCTTAATTGCCACCAATGACAATGGTAAGCATTTCTGAATTATTCAGCTAGGTATATTATCTATATTTATGATACTTGTTCAATTAACATTGGCTGAAAAAATGAATTATTTTTCGTAATTCATATATTCATAAATATAATGCTGTATATTATTACTAGTGTTAACTTTTTTACCCTCTGTACAAAACAGGAGAAAGAGAAACAGTATTCATTAAGGTGAAAGCAATAAAGAACCCAGAGCAGTTCACCAGAATCCCAACCCTCGATGTCCCAACCCCTCCCTGCAACTCAAGAGTCAAGGACTGACATGGTCAGCAGGAGATAACCAGAGCCAGGTTTCCCACTGCCTCATGGGCATCATGTAGCCCCACCGTCCTTCCTGCAGAAGGACACACGTGTACAGAGGGAGACCCTGTAGCAGCCTCTGGGAGGCTGTGGGGAATAGCAAGAGGCTTAGCTGCAGAGGGATGTGTTGCTTTGCTCCCAGGATGTGGCTCAGTGCTCCGCCAGGTTGTGTAGTGCTGGAGGAAGCAGGGTGTTGAGTAATGCAGATTGCTGCCACAGAAGTTTGCGAAGGAGGAGAACGACTTGAGGGTGCTAGTGGATTTGAGGCTGCAAATGTCCCAGCTGCGTGTGTTGGCAACCCAGAAACCAACCATGTCCTGGGCTGCATCCCTACAGTGTGAGCAGATGGGGGGTGGATTCTGCCCCTCTCTTCTGTTCAGGTGAGATCCCACCTGGAGTCCTGCATCCAGCTGTGGGACCCCTGCACAAGAAGGACATGGATATTTTCCAGCACTTGCAACTTTTTAAAATTCATTGTGAGGTTTTGCATGCAGTTTAGCTGATGGGGTGCGGAATAATGTATGGCCAGTATTCGCTCTGCAATGAGATAGGTCAGTTCATAAATGTTTTCAGTTCTCTATGATTTAATGAGGCTATGCAACTCTGAGACACAAGACATCAGGAAAGCGGTCTAAGGGGGGGAAGAGAGAGTGAGGTGACACAACACAGCCTCATGCCACCTGTAACCTGTCTTCAGCATGGTCCAGCTTCCCGAGCATGCAGAGAACTGGCAGGTTTTTGCTGAGACAGGTGTCTCAGACATGCAGTACGCTGGTGTGCTGCAAGATTAAGCAGGCTCAGACTACGCAGATTTGATGCTCATCCTTTCAAAAAATAGACTGGAAAAAGAAGAGAAGCATTTTCATAGTCGTCAGGGGGAGTTTGCCTCTGCCCTGACATGATCAGACAGCAAATGAATGTGTCTGGCAACTCAGTGCACTACAGCACTTTGTGCTTTCCAGTTTGTGGTACTCTGCCTGTCCACTTCACTTGATCTTTGGTGTGATTGTCACTGACTCGAAGAACTGCACTTAAGTTCCTTGCTCTGGTGTTAGCCTACTTCAGATGTCTCTTGAGGAATGTCTCCTGTTTTATGGCATGCCCTGGGTTCTCAGTAGATGAGCAACATGATGCAGGGCTGCTGGGCACCCACACTGACAGAAGGCAGCTCCCACTGTCCCTCTCACCAGATTCCTCAGACATCAACCTGCCAGCTCTGACTGTAACTACACAGGGATCTGCCCCAGGGAACTGGTCTCAACTGGCTTCTTCCCATGGAAAAAAATGGGGGATCGAGGTGGGGGAAAAATTATGAGGCTGAAGCAGGGGGTCAGGTCCACCTGAGTGGGGAGTAATTTACCCATCATGGCAAAAGGAGCAGACTGTGGTAGTTAATGCTGGACAAGCACAGTGGCTTTTGACCATCATGCTGTGTAAAGCTGGGCTTTCTGCATGTGATGGACATATGTGCTGTACAGAGCAATCATATGCCCAGCACCTTCATATTGAAAAATCTTGAACAAAACATGTGTTCATGTGTTGAGAGGTGAAAAGTAAAATCACTGCCAGTCCCTGCTACTGTTGCTCACCAGTTTTAATGGGTGCGTTTTTCTGTAGGGATACACAATTGCTCCTAAGTAATATGTTCCTGGATTTGGTTTATGCATTAATATACCTTACATTTTTTTGTGGAATGCTGACCTCCCTGTGAAGACAGAACACCATATCCATGGTCATATTTTGCCACCTCTCAAGTGCAACTACTGCTTGTTTAATTGTTGTCCTCCATTCCAGCACTTTCTGCTCTTCTCTATTTCTTCATGGAGTGGTTTTTACTTCCATCTTCTCCTTTCAGCATTGAAAAAATCTGTCCCCATTTTTCTCATCTTGTTTCACATTGCAGGTGCTAATAAAAAGTAAATGTAAAATAAACTTCATAGCCCACTGATGTCATGTTCTTTTTCTTGTTGACTTCATCAGAGAGGAACTGGAACACCTCTGTGAGGTTTTGTTTTGCCTAACAGCTGGTGTCTCACCAGTGCGGGTCTGTGATGCTGGGTGTGCTCATGTAAGTGCATTTAATGGAAAGGACCAAGTAGGGAAAATGGCCCATAATAATTCCATAATAATTCCTCATTATCTCAATCTATTTTTCAACAATGAGAACCTCAGCTCTTCAGATCACTCATGATTTCACAGATTCCTTTGCATTTACTGTCTTTTCCTAATTCTTCCCTTGCACGCATTTTCAGCTGAAACAAGGCTGTGCACTCAAGTAAGAGTGGCTGAAACCTTAAAAAATAAGAAGTCTACTTTCCATGCTAGATATGCTACTAGTGTAATGTAAATCTATGGCTGTAAACCTTATGTGTGTTTCTGCACATGGCCTATGGAATATTGGGGAGAAATTCTCCCCTGTGAGGGTGGAGAGGCCACGGCACATGTTGCCCAGAGAAGCTGTGGCTGCCCCACCCCTGGAAGTGTTCAAGGCCAGGTTGGATGGGGCTTGGAGCAACCTGGTTGAGTGAGAGGTCTCCCTGCCCATGGCAGAGGAATTGGAATTATGTGGTCTGGAAGGTCCCTTCCGACTCAATTCAATGATTCTATGTCACTTGCAACTCCAGGGCAGTAAAAGACAACAAGCATTTCTATAGGGACAGTACAGGCACAAAACCAGGGAATCCCTCCAGGCATCTGAAGACCTGGACGCTGCAAGAGCAAGAGAAATATTTCTGAAAGGTATCTCTGGGGATCAGGAGCCTCCAGGGAGCCAGACGCCAGGCTGCCCTGCAGATGGCAATCCTGCGCTATGGCTACCTGGCATAGTGATGCTCAGGGCTCTGGCTCTACCGTGTAAAGGGGTATTTGGCGTTACCTTGGGTTTGCTGTGAAGCAGACTGTGTAACAGCATTTGCTTCAGTACAACATGCTCCGGAAAAGGAGATTCATAGCTGTTATTTACTTTTGTGAAACAAATGTGCAGATTTGCTGTGTTGCAGGGTCATTCGTTTCAAAGGTGTCTTAAATACATCACAAAGCACACACTGCAGCAGTGACCAGGTCGCCTTTCAGACCCTGCTGACTAAAGGCTTTTCCTGGTGGCCATTACACCTATACTTTCACTTTGGTTCAGGTAGCAAAGAGCAAGAAAATCAGTGTCACAAAAAAGCATACAGCTTTCTCTCTGAAACATCTGTCTAAATATTTTCTAACATCTTTCCCTTGAAAAATATCCTACTGGGGGAGAGTCACGGGACTGAGAAAGGTGGAGATGGATAGGAAGGAAGAAAGAAAAATTTCATACCAATCCGTGTGTCATATTATAACCATGTAGCCCTGTTACATGGTATTGCTTTAGCTGATAACATGCCCTGAGCCCTGTACTGTTTGCCAGGCCTCAGCACCAGGGCTCGTCACACTTGCTCTGCCCAAACTTGGTGTGACCTGCTTGCAGCTCCTTCTTATCCAGCTGAGCTGTGACAGCAATTTTTCTAAGTTGCCATGCATCTGTACAACCATCATTTTTCACAGACCTGGAACTCTAGGTGGACAGCCCCCACATCCCAGGCTGCTTTAGCAGGACTACTGTCGGCAGGTCCAAGGCAAGTAGCATGCCCTTCTGTCCAGCACTGCATCTCACGTGCATCCACAGGTGTGTGGCTCTCTGTATGAAAAACTTCTCAAGTAGCTGGGGAGAGTGTACTAAATGGGTTCCAAGGTGGAGCTGAACATATGGAATGTGAAGAGCAGTGGAGGGAGCTGGCTTTGATTAGCTGGGTGACAAGGCTGCTGATGGACAACCTAAGCCTGCGGGTACTTGAGAGTGAAGTAAGATTCTGTGACCTAGATAGCCAGTGAACACAATACGGAAAATACATAAACTCCTCCTTTTCTTGACTCATTATTTCTTGTTTCCCCTTATTTGTCTGTCTGCTCCACTTGCCTTTTTCTCATAGTGAACATCTGTGCTGATGTTTCTGAGCAGAATCCTTTCTGGTCTCTACTTGTGCAGCAAGTAGAAGAACAGGGCTGTAATTCATGCCTGAATTTCCTGGATATCACACAATTAGAGCTGACAGCAATAATAATATACTGTTCTGCACACAGTATAGGTAACTGTGTATAAATAACCACAAAGATGGAAAAAAGGACTGAAAGGATGAGAATTTTCACATTACCTAGAGACAAGCCATGAGCTGCTGCCTCTTGTATTCAGCTCATTAACTGCAGCTGTCTGAGAGGGAAAAATGTGCATGAATGAGCTGTGATGTGTAAGCCACGTCCTGGCTAATGCTGGGCCTGTGAACTTGTGCAGTGATTTCTTTTTCCATGTCAATTGACACAATGATTTCTTTCTTCCACACCAATTTACAGAGACAGCAAATTACCTTCTGGAGCGGATTTGCACAAGTGCTCTATTCAGCCTTGAAAAGAGATTAAGCACGCAAAAATTAATGAATCCTAGATGAATCCTTCCTTCACCCCCTGAATGTGCCTGGTGTTGGGAACAGAGACCCTGTTCAGACCGTAAATGCAATCTGACTGGAAACACGGTTTTTAACAATTTCAAGGATCGAGTCACCAAGACGTTAGGGGAGGAATTGCTACAAGAGTGTCAGGATAGGGCTAAGCTTTCTAATGGGTCTATCTGACAAAAGAGATAAAACCACTTTAAAAATGGACCCTTTGCTTACATTTATTAGGAGGAGAAAATGTGAAGTAATGTTGTGTATTTCTCTGCCATCTCAGTACTAGAGAACAGGCAGCCACAAAGAACTTGGGCCCTGACTCCATATACTGGCGAATACATAATTTTTTGGATAAAATATGATATTACAAAATGAAAGAAAGCATTAGTTTCTTTCCCACAAATTAATTAAAACAAACAAAAAACCCCCACCTTTTCCTGACCAATATCTAATTCCAAGTTTCAGAAAGAAGCTTCAAACATAGTCCTAACATTTCAATTGAGTTTGTGTGTAGTGATGTGAGTCAATTGAAAACGCTACTTCCAAAAACAACCATGAGGGTGAGTAAAAGCAGAAGCATCTTGAACGGAGAAGGATTCTGGAATAAATCACATTGAAAAAATTCTTTTTTTCTCTGAAAAATCTCCCAGATTAAAAAAAAAAAAACAACCCAAAAAAACCAAGTTACAAATAAAAATTGATAAATTCATCTACCATAGGTCTTGGGAGTATGGCGAGATTCCTGCTGACTGAAACCTAGCCAATGTTATTACAGTTTACAAGAAGGGCTTGAAGGAGGTCCCAGGAAACTACAGACATGCTAATCTAACCTCAATTCCTGGGAAAATTATAAAAAAAAATATACTGGGCACTATTGGAAGGCATTTAAAGAATAATGGAAAATACACATCAAAAAAACCCATAGCCATGAGTCCCTTGGAGTACTTTGGACGCCAAAATAAACATGGATCTTTAGGAGTGTTAATCCTAATAGGAGAACTGATGGCAAGGGCAGCATTTCTCTATCCAGAATCTCTTCATGCGAAGAAATTATACTCCCTGCAGAAGTAGTATGTCCATAGCATTTTAGGCAGTTCACTTGAAACTAGCAGCGAAAGTTGAGATGATTAAAGCTCAGGGAGACTGAAACTGCTACTCTAGGAACAGTGCTTTCCACTTTAGTACACAGATAAAACCAATGATTTTCATTCCTTAATGCACTCTCTGATTCTAACATCTTCAGCTGTCTGTCTTGGTTTCAGACCTGTCTCTCTTGCAAGAGAAAGGAAGAACATATGATCTGTATACACAGGAAGAAAACACAGTAAAAGTAGGGCTGGATCCAAAACTCACACTGGTGCCATCTCTCTCTGCCATAAATCCGTTGGGGCACATGGCCTATGCCAACTTTGATTGTGGGATGGGCACTATTGAGGAAGACAAATAGGAAGAAGTGGCAGTTACATATAAAAGAGTCACTTGGGGGTAATGAGGAAATATATATTCTCTGCATCTCCTGTCAGAAAGATGAAGGACACTAAATGAACAAAGGCAAGAGTTTGAAATGAACGCGAGGGACTTCATTATGCAACATACGATTAGACTGACGAAATTGCTGCTGTAGGAAGTTCTAGAGGTCAAGCATCTAACAGCATTCAAAATGTGATTGACTATTGTTAAGAATATTTTAAATATGATCAAACATCTGCAAAAATGTTGGAAAGTATATTCTTTTTTTTTTATGTCAGGCCATAACTTTTATGGGAGATGAAGATGAGTTAAAGCAGTTGACGTAGTTCATAAATGAAGGGCAGATGACGAAATTAAATTATTTTGTCATCACAAATCATGGCACATGAAATTCTAAAGTTAGTGCCTTGTATCTCAGAAATCTTTACTGGGCTAAAGCATTTCAGACTTTGGGACGCTAGATGGTAAGCCACTGAAATCAGGGAAGGTTTCAATTCCAGCAATGTCTGAAGCCTGTGAAAATGCCGTGGAGTAAATTAAGTGAAGGCTTGAGTAGCCCTTGCTGCTGAACCTTATAAATGAGCAAGTGATAATCCCAAAGACGCCTGTCAAACAGACTAGGGTTAGGGATGGAGTTTTGCAGGGGCTCCCTTCCTTTCCAGCTCCCGATGCACAGCACAGAGAGAGAAAAAGAGGGCTCTTCACACCACTCAGGACAAATACTCATGTCATTAACACCTCATCACCCACTACAGCCAAGGGCTGAAAATCCCTGTGCTGCAGAAGGAATTAGGTCTTTCTTCTCTCTTCCTACCTTAATTGCTTGGTTAATTGTACATCAAAGGAACATGGGCACCTGAGCATTGCAGTTGTCCAGCTGAAGTGACAAATTTGACGTAAGGCTGCAGCCATTGCCTCAGTGTAGAGCTGAAACTGTTATGCTCATGCCCATTAAGCACTTCTATGCCCTGCAAGACCCAGGAGCTGGTGAAAAAGGGGGCTCAGACACAGCACAGAGGCCAAGACCAGAATGCACCACTGTTACCATCTGACCAGGCAGTGCATAAAGGCTGATGCCTCCTCTGAGGAAGTCCCCAGGTGCAACCATAGTGAGACATGGGGCACTGGGGAAGCAGACACTGCTTTGGCTCCACTAGGTGGGACCAGAACCAAAACCACTTTCATTATTTTTACCAGGCAGAGCAGAATAGAAGGTCCTTCCCTTTTCTGTGTTTTCTCCCGAAACGCTGGGCCCTGAGTTCAATTATCCGAGGATGTTCAGGCAGACAGGACATCACCTAAGTGACTAAATAGAAACAGAAAACTTCACTGCCTTGCCGTTAGCTCTCTCAAAGCAATGATCAGCATCTGGAGAAGAAGAAATATGCTACTACATGTTGTGTGAAGTCAGTAATTTAACATCTCTAGAGAAGCAATGTGTTGCATAAAGAAAAGCTCCAGCCTCTATGCTCCTAAAAACTGGCTGGAAAGTCTTTTGTGTATGGGCATAAAATCCAGTCAGCTTCATACTAGCCTGGTAGCTGCCTTGTACTTAAATCTGATGTTCAGATTTGTACCATTTCATTGTTAATGGATACTAATTAGTCTACAGGTTACATAAGTAAAAAAGAATTCAATAATTTGTTGGTATCAAAATAAATTACATTTTAATGAACCAGTAAGAGGCTTTTTTCCTGCTAATTCTTCCCTTCTGATGAAGTTTGAAGGAAGAATCTTGTGACTGCAGAAGAATGGGTATATAGGCCATGGTACTTGCTTTATGGTTCTGCTTGTTCAGACTCCCTTGGCCAATATGGGAACTTAGCAAAATGGCAGGTGAGCTTTCAGAATGAGAACCGGGAGGGTACAAGTGAGAAAACTCATGGGTTGAGATAAAGACAGTTCAACATGTCAAACAAAAATTTCACTCTCCAGTGGAGCAAACCAAGGAATTCATTCCTGACTTCCCATATTAGGCAGGTGCTCAACAACCCTCAAGACAGCCAGCCTCCGACACACATGACAGTGACTTGGGAAGATGAACCCCATCACTCTGAATGTCCTCCCTGACTTCTTCCCCAGCTTTATATGCTGAGCACAATGTCCTGTGGTCTGGGACATCCCCTGGGCAAGTCAGGATCAGCTGTCCCAGCTCTGTGCCCCCAGCTACTTGTGCCTGCCTTGCTGGTGGGGTGGGTGAGGAGCAGAACAGCTCCTGGCACTGTGCAAGTGCTGTTCAGCAGAGACTGACACATCCCCATGGGTCCCGCACTGGTTCCAGCACAGATCCAAAGCACCATTCAAGCTACTGTGAAGAAAACCAACTCTGTCCCAGACAACACCAGTACAAGGATCCAGATAAATAACTGGATTAGAAATTCTTTGTTAGAGGTGGAAGCTCCCATGAAGGAAGGAAAGCTGACATGCAGCAGCCCCTGTGGCTCAGAGGAAGGGCATATAACCTCCTGAGTCTCTATGCTACCTCTGTGTCATGCTCTGAACACCCCTGTAGGTTGCTGGGGACTACAACTATCATGAAATAGTGATTTTAACCAGATACTAGCTCTAGCAATGATTCCTGAGAGCGTCAATCTCTTTCTGAAAGCATGTTTTAGCAATATTTAAAGATTGCTAAAAATAGGATTTCTATAGCTGGCTAGAGAACTAAGCATAACTAATTAAAAACTAAGTAACTAACTTTCTCCAAAGGAGACATTCATTTGTAGATTTTTATAACCTGATGAAGCCAAGCAGTTGTGCTTGCTTCTCTGTTAACCCAGGCTAAAGTTCTGCATAAAACAGGGATGCAAGTTTTAGAAGAGGCAATCCAAACTTTTCTAAAACCGCAAGGGCTGGAACCAGTAAGTCCCAGGCACAGCATAACAATGGCTTGTTACTCCCATTCTCTTGTTCTTTCCAAGTCATATCTGATTTCTGTAATTCTTAACAACTTCTTTTTTGCAAATAACCTCTCTTCATAACTGCATTTTTATCTCTCTGTCACTGATGTGCAAAGAGATTACGTGAACCTGTTTTGTGACAGTTGAAAACTTCATCTATTAAAGCTGGAGTCTATAAAAAATAGGAAGAGATAATAGGAAGGAACGGGTTGAAAGTCTCGAACAAGCTAGAAATCTGAAAAAGGTTCTTAGAAAACACAGAGCTAGAGGTGTACTCAAGGAGATGGACAGATGGTCCTGAATGCTTGGCCAAAGTATAGAGAGTGAGAGTACTTAACTGATTTCAGAAACCAAACTGCACGTAAAACAAATCTTGGTTCTATTTCTGCAGTAAGGACTATTGTGGCTTGCCCATTAGCATGACCTCTGTAAGACTGCAGTTCCAGAGGGTACTGGAAGAAAAACCTCAAATTAAGAGCTACTGAGCTGAGGCTGCAGTCAGAGGAAAAAGTCTATTGATGTAAGTACAAATCCAGGGAAGGTGAGGACTTCACCTAACTTAGCAGAAACTGGATTTTCCATGTGATAGTTTATCACAGCTCTGTGATACAAACTGTGTAAATATCTCATTTAAATTGGGGGTGGGGGGTGAGTAGGGGAGGTTTGGTATTTTATCACTTTGTTTCCATCTGGGTTCATGCCAGAAAGTACGTTCGAAGGAAAGATCCTTGATTTTTTACTTCTTCACTACAGCAGTTTACTACGAAACAGACGAAACATTCAGCATGTGTTTTAACTTTCTTATTTCTGTCTTCTTTAAGGTTTCCTGTTTCAGTGTCTCACGCAGTGTTTCAAGGTTAAATTTTCTCCTAAAACTTTCGACCTGTTGAAAATGTGTTTTGTAATGCATTTTTAGTTTCTCTGTACAGTGTGACTAAACCAGCTTTATTCAGTACAAATAAAATCCTAAGTGAAGACAGTGACTTTCAAGAGAAAATTGTTGCCCTTTCATAGATTTATTTTTCCCAATTTATAAACAGAAACAAGATAGAACTTTATTTTCTAACACTTAATATACCATAAAACTATCTCAGTATGAACAGGGTTAGCAGATACTTAATCTGCTAACACGAGCCCAAATTACAATTTGAGTTTTTACTCAGATTTACTTCAGTTTGCAGGGTCCTGTGCAGACAGACACAGTGCTCTGCATCGCGGCAGGGTGAGAAGCAGTGGAGGGTGAAGTGTGCGAGAAGGAAATTACTTTCATCAATAACGATGGTCATGAGTCTACAGACCTGGCAATGATTTTCATTCCATGAGATACATTTACTGCCAAAATGCAAGCAGTTGAGCAGTATTTGTTGGGAATAGGCTGAAATGGCATGCAGCATCCTAGGGATGGCCTCTATCACATTCCTTTTCCTCCGAGCCCCCATGGGTCAGGTAGCCATCACCCAAGCTGTGCTTGCGGCACAGCCCCTGGCCAGGGCACACAGACTGTGTTGTGGCCCTGTGGCTGCTGGAGTAGGGGAAAAGCTGGAAGGCAATGTCAGCGACTGATTTGGCCTGGGTCTGTGACCATGGAGGGGAACTTGGAGTCTCCTGCAGCTGTACCTTGGGTGGCCAAGCAAGCCCAGCACACACTACTGGCATTTCCCAAATGGCACAGAGCAGCCCTTTGGTTGCCCCCAGAGCTGCTCTGTTTCTGGACACATCAGTCCTTCCAGGTAGCACCTGGCCTCTGCTTCCTCAGACACCTACAGCAGCCTGAGGCTCTTGTGGGCTCCTGCTCCCACATGGGCCTTGCTCTGCACTTGGCCACACCCTTTGCAGGACCTGCCTTTCGGGATGCAAAGCCGATGTGTGCCCATCCCACCATGAGCCACATCTCCACTGAGCATGGACACAAGTGGATGGAAATGCCCCCCCCCCACTCCCCCAGAAAACACTCTGCCTGCTTTTCCATGAACACCAGTGCAGATCCTGCATGAGGTAGGCCTTCTCTTGCATAAAACAGTAATTTGTCTTTCTAGGAAAAATAATTCCTTTTTACCAAGGTTTCTAATCCTAGTTTCAAAACGTTGAAATATTGAAATAACCACAGGATTGGGATCTCTCTTGCATATTATTACTCCTCTCAGGACACACACAGTTTACTGTGCCTTGCAGTGCTCTAACATTTTTGTTTTCCTTCAGTCTGTTGAGCAAGTTACGGTTAGGAGAAAGTGGCAACAGTTCCCAGTTCCTCCCAAGTCTATTTTATCTGAGCATTTCTCATTCTTTCTACTACTGATACCCTTAGGAGAAAAGCTGTGTATTGTTTTGTTCCCTGTACATTGCTTAGTGACTATTCATTTCATCCTTCAGTTTACACAATTGGGCTATCTCTTGTGAAGTGCATTCCCCTCTTAATGAGGTCCAGGCTAATTTATCTGAGGGAAAGTAAAAATAAATAAAAATAACAAGGTCATTTGCAGTCTCTTAAATATGAATGTGCTAATGTAGCTTTAAAATTAAATACAAGATTAATTCCCTAAACTTTTAAGTCACTCTGGGGGAAAAGTGCAGCAGTCAGACAAAAGAGAGGAGCTGTTTTTCCAAGGGTAAAACCAACTAACCAACCAAATAAGGAAAGCACCTTTCTCTCCTTAAAAGAGCAGTACTATCAAAGAAGGTCAGAAAGTGATCTGCTTCAGAGTCCGAGCAAAGTTAATCACTCATCCATTAGGTATATATCTTCAAATGAGATTTCAAAGTCATTCCATTTTCCTCTCCTGTCACTATTATGATGGAATTGCTCTGTGAAGTTTCAAGTTTTTTCCCATTTTTTTCTCATTGCTTTGTAAACAGAAAGAAGTCTTGTTGATAATCCAGGAAAATCCTCTTCCTAAAGCAGTGCCTCCATATTTAACATGTCAGAACAAATTTATGCCTTGATATTTTAATGTATTTTCAATAAAGAGTCACAGGAAAATTAATGGAAGATACATAATACACGAACATCAAAGTTGTGTGTTTTGGATGCTATAGCTCTGCTGTAGAAAATAATGGTCCTGCAGATCATTTCGAAGAGTCCATCAGATACACTGTGATCTGCAAAAGGTTTTTGCTCTCTCCCTTGACGTTGGTTTGCACATTTTTTTGCAAGAGTTTTTGTCTGTCCATGCAGTAATCTACCTGCAGGTTGGTGAGCTCTAGAGCAAACCTCATGTAGTTGTGAACAGGGTGTGATGTCCATAAACTCACAAGCACTTCTTGGCATAAGTTGGCATTGGCAAAGGACAGTGAGGTGTCCGAGCATTGAGGAGCAGCAGGCGAAGGGCTACAGCTCAGGACCTGTTGAAGATGCTGTTGCTGTAACCCTGCTCAGCACAGCAAAGGCTGAGGAGCTGATGCAGAAGGATGATAGGGAAGTCTGAAATGGGAGTGATGCATAGTCAATGCTTCCTACAGCCAAAATCAAGGTCTGTGAACCCCTTATTCAGCTGCTGATAAAACCTGGGGTCTTAAAACATACAGGCATTGTTTTGATTTTTTTTTTTTCTTGCAATGCAACTGTCCTAGCGTGCTTAAACCCTTACAGAAGGTATAGCAGCAGCACCAGCACACAGCAGGCAGGCTGATGCAAACGCCTCTGGGAGGTTTTGTGCTGGGACATTTCTCCCTGACTTCTTCACTTCTCAGTGCTGGAGCAGCTGAAAAGCATGTTTCTGCAGATGTGATACTGGGCAGCCCAAGACGGAACCATGTTGATGCCCCATACCGCAAGCTGCAGGCTTTCAGTCACGCCGGGATGGCTGTAGTTTCACAAGAATGACAGTAGTATAAGCTGTAATATGCTACTCTGTTTCAAATCTTCAATTAACCAGCCTACTAGATGTTAATAACAGTTCATGTTTTCCTGCTTCATATTGCTCCTAATCAATTTGAAAAACAAATTGCCACGGAAGACTGAATTAAACTATCTGTAACATTAATTCTATTTTTGTTTTATGTTTAATAATATAAATTTTATGTTTTTATGTTTTATGTTTAATAATATGCTAACTGCTTTGTAGTTATGAGCGATGGATTTTCAAGAAAGCAAAGCTGTTGCAAGTTTCTCTAGAAAACAAATGAATGGAACGATATTTAGTGGGACTTTTTTCCTTGCAGATTTAGGTCCTGCCTAGGAATCTGGAGGGGCATAGAATAAGGTGAGGAGAGAAGCTTCTGAGTGCCAAAGGTTTTTTTTTTTTTTTTTTCTGATTAATATTGAGTTGCAATGCTACTTTGGAAGAGAGGATGTGCATGCAGGGAACCTGTCTGTACCCAAGAGCCAGAGAAGAGAAACATGGCATAACCACCTCATGAGGTGTTTTTCTGGCATCACTCCAGCTCTGAGCCCGCAAAAGGATGCTCACAAGAAGTGGGTTTTTTCAGTCACCTTTACTTCTTAGACAAATATTCACTGCTTGTGGACACTCACTCAACCCCCCAGATTATACACTGATGGTCTATTTAGAATGTGACTCACTCTCATTAAGAACCTCTCCTGCTAGAAGAAAACAAAAGGGGTTGGACATTTACTCTCTTTAACTAGAGTCACAAGTGATTATGGCTCTTTATAAAACCCTTAAGAAATAGTGATACACTGAAAAGTGGTAAACTGGCTCAGGAAGAATGACCCATCAAGTGATGAAGTCAAGATGAGACACCTGTTGAAGAAAGAGGCTAATAGGTGCTCCATAGATAAGAAAAGGATTATCCTTTTGTCTTAAAAATTGAAGTTCAAGCAGGAAGGTTTGAGGCTTTAATTTGTTGCTCTATCAAGGAGTTGAAAAGAAACTGATTTTATACACAGTTTTTCCTGTAGTTTATGTTGGATGTGGTTCATCAGTTCTTTGATTCAGCTCATACGAGGACCTTCTTCGAAGATTCTAGAAGAGTTATGCAAAGATTCTTCACATATCTCTTCCCAAAAAAATTTGTATTGTCTTTTGCTGCAGTTGCATATTTTGCTGCCACAATGGAGGTTGCAAGATACAGCTCAGGGCTTCTGCTGCCTTTGAGAGGTTTCTCATACACCAGGTGAGTTCAAATTGTTTACATATTGGTGATTTAAAGTCAGTCTCCAGATGCTGAGACAGGAAACAACTGTCTGTTGAGATAGGTTGTTGAGATCACTCTTTTGAACACTACCAAGTGCAAACAAAATCTTTTCAGCACTGGTGGATTCCTTTGTCTCCCTAGTGCTCCACTGTAGCTCCCTAGCACGTAGATGTTAGCGAAAAAGATTCTCTTTGAGGACAGATCCAATACTCAGACCCTTTGGAATTCATCAGTTTTCAGGTATTTTATGTTGTGCTTTATATATTTCACTCAAAGTTTCAAGTTTAAATTCAGTCAGGCTTTTCAGCTCTAAGACCTATGGGATTTCATAAGTTTATTTTTCATTTATTGGGTATTTCTGTGTCCTTACTTTTCATAGTACACTCTGGAATTTTTATGGGGTAATCCACTACTTTTTAACAGTCAACATAACTGTAACGATGTAAACATAAGTAGGCAAGTAATAAACTATAAATAACAGCATTTTGAATCCATCTTTCCTTACAAAAATTCTCCTCATTTGTCTCTCCTAGCTAGATAGCTCTATCTGAAAGTGAAAGAGTCTATCAATACATCAGAAACATAGACCAGAGATTTTTTACTCTGACAGTGACATCAAAAAAAGGCTAATATTTCAGTTCTGGAAGCAAGCAGTCTCAGTGCTGTCATTTTTGTAATTCTGATGGGAAATCTCATGATAGTATTTTCTTTTCAAAACCCAGCTTCTGGAGATGTGGTCTCATAATCCGTTGTACTTTTATTTCACTTCTTAAAACTTTAGACATCGAAGAATACTTTTTCTTTTTAATGATTTTTCAGAACAATTGTTCATTCTGACATTTTGTTACAGTGCAACACGTTATCCAGTATGGTAGCAGGTAATTTTCTCTGTTTGGAAAAATGCCAGCGTCTCTCTAAATGTGCTTTGAGCACGCAGATGAAACCTACAACAGCTCTTGGCCAGGTGATGGTCAGTGACACAAGGAAAACCTCAGGACAAAGGACAGCAAGAGACACCAGAAACCAGCTGCAATTTGCAGGGATTCTGCTGAAGCAGCTGGTCCTCAGACCAGCAGGCTTTGGTTGCCTCTTGCAATCCTCTCTCTCTCTTAAGGCAGTTCTTCCTGAGGCCCAATGTGCCCAGGGGGTAATTATTTTAAATACAGTTTGCAGGTAGGTTTCTCCAGGGTCTCTGGTGCTGCAGCAAACCCAGTCAATACCTCAGGACACCTGCTGCCTTGGTGCAGGATGGTTCTCATGTTGGCCCAGCCTTGGTCACGAATTACACAGCACGAGCTTTGTCTGGCACTAAGGGATCCCTCTTCTGTGTTAGGAAAGGAATTAAAAATGAGACTGCATGTGTGCAGTCAGGTGAGCCACCTTGCACACTGAGCCTTGCTGAGCCAGAGAAGGCGCTGTCTCCAGTTACTGCCATCTTCAGTATCTGATTCAGCAAGAAGAGCCTTTGATTTTGTGACAGTTGTTTCAAACCCCAGAAGAGGAGGAAAGCACAGCAATGAAAATATCCGCATCTTCTGACAGCTTGTGCATTCCCACGGGCAACTTCCCTTGTGCAGGACACGCACGGTGTGATGGTCCGTCACAGGGTCACTTGCCTGCTGCAGTGACCTTCAAGTGCTCCAGCCACCCATCAAGATCGTACTTGTTGTTAGCAAAATATAAAATTGATTAGAATTAACAGAGATAAATAATTTGAAATGGAAATGTAATTGAGATGAGATGATGAAGAAATTAATATTGAATCTAATGAGGTAACTTAAAATACTTCAAATTAAGACTACTTTGATTCCTTATATTAATTGCCAAATTTTAAATATGCAACTGGGTTGAAATTTAGGAAGACAATGTTGATACCCTTGAGACATCCTTCCATGGTTGCATTCAAGCAGCCAGACAGTGACATGCCATACAAGACCTCTCAGCTTCCACAGCCTCACTTAGATGGAAACTCTAGAGCATAGAGAGAAACACTACCAAAATTTCTCCACTGGTCCAGAATATCACTATTCATACTTTAGTGACAACAAAGAAATACCCGACAAACTTCTTCTACAACTACATGCAGACATATTTTCTTCTCAGATAAAACTAAAGTAGTTAGAACAATAAAACTGTTTTCTATATACCTTTTTCCATAGTCCCTGAAGATTAATTATATAGGAAAGGAATATTTATGCAGAAGATTTTCTTTAAAGCCACTGTGTATAATTCTGCTTTCAGAAAAAGATATTCTGTGCGATTTGACCAGTTTTCTGAGCCTTTTTTTTTAAACAAAGTCAACCAAAAAACTCTTGAATTCGACATCTGCATACCATCCTAAGTATCTCTCTAGTCAGGTGATGTACTGGGAAGGTGATGTACTTCTGATGTCTCCTGGGGAAACAGAAGGCACAGCTCATCAGAGGACCTGGCGCAGCAGGTTTAGCCAGCTAGGAGCAGTGTGGTGAGAGGCTGGTGCCTAGACATCTCAGATCCTCCCTAGATATGGCGTGTAGCAAAGTGTAATGGGTTCCCAAGGGTTAAAAGACTATGGTCTCAGTCTGTTAAAGAGGAACAGGCGTGCTTGCCCTGAAGAAACTCAATTCCAGCTGCCCATCACGTGGGGGCCTGCTAAAAGAGAAGGGATCATCAGTGTGTGATCTGAGACCAGCAAATGAGAAATTAAATATCACCATTGTCAAGTGTTTAACCACTGCTCACATTTTGTGTTTACCTTTATATTGATCTTTAAAGAGCCACTTGAGCTACACTGAGTAAAGCCTCTAGGCTGGCTCATGGACTCATGGCATGCAGAGCACCAGAACTTGGCAGGTGCTCTGGAAGAAGCTTGACACCTTCTCAGTTGTGGGGGGTTATTTCTCAGTTATTATCTGAGATGCCTCATGGCCCAGCAGCAGCAACTTCAAGACTAAACTTTGCAGCCTCAGGGCTGAGCCACTAGGACTAACCTACCTTTATCTCAGGTAAGGGAGGAGCTAGCTCGTAGAAATACGGGAAGACAGCTCATTTTCTTTGTTCTAATTGCCCCTTCATCATAAAAAAAGTGGCTGCTTCTCTTGAGAGAATTCTCCCAGACATTGAAGACTGTCCACATAGTCTTTCTGTGTAGGAACTCAACTGTCTGGTAGTACTGTGTGTTACCTGTATTTTTCAGAAGTGTAGCAGATTGCTTTTCTTTTCTGCTGTATCCATGGTTCACGTAGGATTTCTCATATGATTCCTGTTCTCTGGTCCTCCAAGAGAATGGAACAGGCAACTTGAATCTGTATCATTTTATTGCGCACAACTTCATGATATAATCCTCTTCCTGTGGGCAAGGAAGTGGAAAAGCAGCCTCTTCTCACACAGTGCTCATGACTGTGCAGAACTTCTCTTGGCAAGGTTCTCGATGAACTGTGGCAGCCACAAGCATTAAAGCAGGAACAGAGAAATGCCTCGAGGGCCAGCTATGGCATCTGGCACAGCTTTGCAGAGGGCAGTTTGCAGCAGGTCAGACAAAGATCACCTGCCACCCCCTTATCCTGCTGCATGGGTGGATCCCTGCTGTGTCTGTTGGCTGCTGCTGGGGTCAGTGGCACCCATGGAAACCCAAAGTGGGGCACACCTGGGGCTTCTTCACCCACTCTGTCCTGCCCTGATCTGTCTGTGTGCCCGGGCATAGTCCCTGCTCTCTCGTGGCACTGGTGGAACTGGGCCATTTTGTCCCGTGGGTGGCTGACTATGCTGCTGCCCCCAACAGAACCTAGACTGGCACAAGCACCTTGCCTATCATTACTCCATCACTGCTGGCTGTCTAAAATAGCAATCCTCATTTATATAATTAGCACTAATTGGCCATTAGGCCCTCAAAAGGGCCGGCTGTGCTACCAGGGGACAGGTGTAAGTGCGCTGACAGCTACAGTAATGGCTCTGTGTTCTGCCCCAGTGGGGCTGCAATCTGCTATCCTTTCAATGCCCTGGGTTGGAATGAAAAACAGCAATAAATTAATCCCTGCATGCCTTGTGGGAACATCTACCCTGGAGGATTTTCCGCTGCTCATGGGTTGGTGGGTTTTACCAGCCCTGCAGAGGCAACAAGCCCCAGAAACATCCCCCAGAGTGCACTCAGAGCTGCCACGGACTGCCTGGTTTGAGCCTGGCATTGTTATCTGACTGTTCTTTTATCTGAATTACAGAGCACAGAAGAGCTGTCTTGGGGATTTTCCGGGGACATGGAAAATGTACATGCTTTGGCTGACACTGTGAGCTCCTGCTTTCAGAAAGCTGTGATAGACTTACTGGGGGAAAATAGACTTGTTGTGCTGCAATTTTGCAGTTTACTCCGATTTTTTTGTTTGCATCATATACAATTCTGACACAGATGCGTGGTGTGGTTTTACACACCTTATTCCTCAGCCATTTACTCTTCTGTCCTATTTTGTCAGGAGAAAAGAAATGCTCCTGTATATTTTCACTGTGATAAAGCTTTTAGTCCACTGTTTCCTTTTTACTTTCCTAACCTAGTGTTCAAGTGCTTTTTTAAAAAAAAATTATTAATTAACTAATTACTTTGGTAGATTTGATGTGACCTTGTTATTTTCACAAATACCCATCCTAACAATTTGTAATAAATATCTAAAATCTAAGACAGCTGGCAGCTATGTCTCTATGAATAGCAACCTTCCCATGGTATCTTCCAGACTTTCTTAGCCACTTGAAGACTTTGGTTGCAATTGCTTATATCTTTGTCATCTTTCCCTCTGCAGATTCTCAGAGCTCTCCTGCGCTTCGCCTCTGGGAAACAGAGGTGAACAAGAGTGTGATGGAAATCAACAGCTGATAAACCAAATGTTGTGAAAACATGGTCTCTTCTCCTGGCGCTTTATTCAAAAATGAAACCTTTGCTTATCTAGTGTTCTTAAGTAAAAAACCTCATAGCCTCCCTGGGACAGTGTGTGGATCCAGGCACTGCTGCTGTAGGGAGGGTGCTGGGATCTGCCAAATGGGACAGCACCGATGCCAGGGAGGTGATCTCCATCCACACCAGACAGAGCTCCGGGGAACTCGAAGAAATTCAGCAAGACTCCTAATGCAAGGAAAAGCATGATAATCTGCCTGATTTTGTCCTTTGACAGATTATCACTGAAAATAACTGACGCAGGGAAAGAAACTGACAAACACTCTTAACAAGGCAAAGCAATAAGTTTGCCGAATACCATGGGTGATTCCAGGTCCAGTGTAGATCTCAGCTCAAGCCAAGGAGAGCTGTTCTGCTGTGCTCAGAGCCCTGCAGGTCCCCAGCGGGCTGCAGGGTGGTGTGGGCTGGTGCTGCAGTGGTGACAGGGGTGTCAGCAGCCCAGATGTGATCCTGAGAGGGGGATGTCAGGAGCCCAGATGTGACCCTGTGTGACCAAGATTGTCTCCACAGTTGCCTGTTCTGATAAAAGCTGCTCAGCTGACTGACCACAGGCACGTCTTGATCTCAGCCTGCACTACTGAGGAGTTTATCGGTTTGCCTCTTCTGAATTACCTCCCTAAGGGAAATTCTGGATTCAGGCCCACAGGTGTCATGATGCCACCGGTGCATGTGGGACAGGTGAGGGACACTAAGGTCCCCATCATGTGTGGGCAGTCTCCACTAGCCCTGGTACACTGGGTCGGTGTCAGCTGCCTTTGAGCTGTGCTGGTAAAAATAGCAAAAAAAAAGTTTAAACCTGGTACAGGCAGTCATGCACATCTAAGCATGCATCTCATTTTACACCTTCAGTGTTACACTCATTGATAAATACAACAGCCCGTAGATTGTTAAACAATCCGAAGTTAAATTCAGATTTCTTAAAATTTTTCCCCAATAGAAAGAATACCAAAGAGTTAGGGTTAGGGTTGCATAAACTTCAGCTGTGATGTAAAAAGCAGAATTAATCTCTTACTAAAGATTTCAAAGCTTAAAAAATGCACTTAAAATTTTGTTTATTGCCATATTTAATCCTAAATTTCAAAGAAAGTGATATCATTACTCACACCTGCCTGTATTGCCTAGCATTATTCCCAGAAAGACTAATCAACAGATTTGATGCAAAAGGTTAATTACAGTCCTCTCAGGAGACAGTTTGTTTACTAAACAATCAGCCATATGCAAATTCCTGACTCACCATGCCATATTTAATGGCTTCTTGAGGGAGTGTAACAGTTTGTTTATGTTTTCAAACAATTACTTCAGTTGAGAAGTTGCTTTTAGGGAAGAGGTGGAACTTGGAAGTGGTTGAACTTTACTGTCCAATGCACTGAAAGGAGACACTTTCTATGAAAGCAAATGGAGCTGGCTTCCACATTGACTTTTAGGATAAAAAGCCATGACAACCCCTTTTTTACCCAGTTTCCAATGCGCACTTTGCTGTGCAGACATTATATAAAAGCCAGTGAAAGGAACTGCAGCCGGGAAGCTGCACTCGGTGTGCACGGGGTGTGAACTGGCTGGCGCGAACCAAACATGCAAAAAATGACAAAAGTGAAAGATAGGGGGCTCAGCAGAGTTTAGGGGGTTGCTTCCACACCTGGGTTATGGGGGAAACTAAGTGATCACCAGGTGTTGAAGAACAGATGGATTTAGGTTGTGGGTGCTGGGAGTGGGGGTCTTGCAAATCGCGAAAGCCTGGGAAGTCCAGCCTCTCAGCAGAGCAGAGAGCCACCCAGAGGAGAGAAGTGTCAACTCATCAGACATTTTAAAATTTCTTTTCCACTCAACTTTAGCTTTCTGTACAATTAATTTAAAATTTATTGTCATATGAAAAGACAGCTTATGGGAATTCCCTGTAAGAGTATGGGACTACATAGCAGAATAACAGCTCATTTAGAATTACTGGATTCAAAAACTGATGCATTATTCACTTGTTTTTATTTGTAATTTATGGTGTTACAAATCATTATATGGTTCTGGTTTAAGGCCCTGCACAAATGTTTGATTGTACTTTTCAGCCTCCTGGAGAAATGCAGCACTCTAGTGTTCTCCCACGTGGAGATGAGCACTGAGTGTTGATGAGATAATAGAACAACCCAGAATCTCCTGAGTGGAAAGAGACCCACAGGGATCGTAAAATCCAACTCCTGGCCCTGCACAGGATACCCCAACTATTCCACCATGTGCCTAAGAGTGTTGTCCAAATGCTCCTGGAGCTCTGGCAGCCTTGGGGCCGTGTCCATTCCCTGGGGAGACTTTTCAGTGCCCAGCACCCTCTGGGAGAAAAACCTTTCCCTGATATCCAGACTGACCCTCCCTAACACAGCTCCAGCCATTCCCTTGGGTCCTGATCAGAGCTGCCCCTCTGCTGTCCCTTGGGAGGAGCTGAAGCCTCCTGGCCTCAGTCTCCTCTTCTCCAGCTCAACAAACCAAGTGTCCTCAGCCTCTACTCCTGTGGCACCTCCCAATCCTTCACCATCTCTGTGTCTTTTCTTTGGCACTGTCTAATAGCTTTATATCTTTCTTATATTGTGGTGTCCCAAACTGCACAAAGTAATACTTGTCCTAAATGCCAATGTTAATTTTGGAGAAATAATTTGAGTTAACTAGACTTAAAGCATTACCCTGCCTAGTTTAGGAAACATGACGAGAATGTGTTCTTTAAAAGCCTCTGTGTCCTTGCACAGTAAGCCTTTACTCAGATATTTGCTAGAATATTTAAGCTCTGAAAATCAACCTGTCGTTTTTTCAGTGCAGCATTCCTTTTGTTGCCTTGCGTGACTGTACGTACTATTAAAAATGGGTAGTTTTGATGCTCTCCTCTAATTAACTTTCAATTCTTTCCTAGTTATTAGTATTTCAAATATATTTATTCTCCCAACATGACCCAGCTTTTGGGGACATCTTGGTACTCAGTTAATAAATATTGACAGTTCTATTTACATGTATATACAATGAACACTACACGTATTCATTAAATAATGATGTAATATTATATGTTCTTTACATGCATATAAAGTATATACTCTGTGTACAACATATGTGTGTCTATTTCTGGAGCCATCTACAGGAATCTTGTATGGTCAGAGGTGTTTTAACTGTAAAGGAAAGGTAAAAGCAATCCTGCTGCATAATCTAGTACCAACAGCCAAATAAGTCAACCTTTATTCCCAGCCTTCTTCCTTTGTATGCCTGGAAACATATTTTACATAACATTTAAAAAGCAGGACATTTATGACAGATGTCATTAATCTCAAACTGGTAAAAGTGCAATTTCAGTGGCAGAACTTAACATTTACAGAATCACAAGTTTCCTATGCTATTAAATTCTTAACATTCTCTACCCCACTGACACAGGCGATATTGATATATGGAAACCATTTGGAAGTCTGTTAAATTTAATGGTGGAAAGGGAATTCAGTGGGCCTGGAAAACAACTTTAAAAATACCAAATTTTTCAAAAAATTAGGAAGATAGATACTGTATAAAGGGTAAAACCGTTTATTTATTTTTTGACTGAATGACTGAATTTAAAAGAAATTTTTAAACTTTTTTTGGTTAAAATTACTAAATTTTCTGTAATTTACTGTATGACATAATACCAAGAGACAGGAAGCATATAGAGATAAAGCTCTACAAAGCCAGGCTGAGAACCTTGACATGATGCATTTTTAACTGATGCTAAAGGCTTCCCACATTCATCTCCCATATTCAGGATGACTGACATATTGCCAGAAGCAAAAGAGCTGCAGATTGAAAATTAAAAGTAAACTTGTGAGATCCAAGAGCAAAAAGTCTGACTGTTCTCAACTGTGGAGAATAAAACAAGTGCTATTAATGGGAAAATGCAAAAATTGTTTTAAGACATTCCACAAGTTTTTTTCAGAGGTCCTTTGGGAGATGTTGAAATCACTATAAAACGTCCAGAAAAGCTGCCGGTCACACTGCAGGTAACAGCAGTGCCCTTCGCTCTCCAATTCGTCCCTGAGCTGCAGCATCTCCCTGAGGACATAGTGGGTGTGGCAGTCTAGCACAGCCCCGTTAGCACCAGTTCCCTGACCCTGGGAACCCTCCTGTGCCCCAGTGCCGATGTTGGGGGTCTCTCACCCCAGGGACCCTTCTGTGTCCCAGCGCTGACACCAAGGTTGTGTATTCAATCCCCATATGGGCCATTTGCTTAAAAGTTGGACTCTATGATCCTTGCGGGTCCCTTCCAACTCAGAATATTCTGTGAGTCTAGACTCTGTGATGCCGCAACAGAACTAATGGGCTGGGCACTGCAGGGAACCACTCCACGCTCTGCTCTTAGTCTGTACTTTGGATCTCTGTGTGATTATTACTCACATTATTAGAGGATTCTCACAGAGTTACAGCCTTTGCAGTTGGTATTCTGTCTCCCTATTTTAATAAAGTATAGATGAGCCTGGACACTTTTTAAAAAGCTAAATGTACTATATGACTTATTGGAACAGTTATACTGGCACTTTACACGGCAGTTTTACTGCCATCTCAGCAAGTGTCATTTTAACATAATTGCTTCTCAAGTGATATAGGATGGTTGCAGATATATATTATGTAATCACAGAAAAACATTAATAAAGAGGCTTTTTCCAGCCTTTTGAGGGATTTCTGTTTCAGGCAGTGAAGGCTTACTAGAGCTAAGCTAATCAATGTCAACTTTATTGTGGAAAATATTTTTATCAGTTGCTTTGATAGCAGGAAATGTAGGATGATTTTTCTTTTCTACCCTGAAGAAAAATTAATTAGCAAAACAGTTAGTCAGAGGTATGGAGCTCTTGTACCAGTATCGGTGTTTTGGATAGCAATTTATGAACCTGGATATGTATAGGTGTCTTTTAGAGCCTTTGTTTGATATATTTCTCATTGTTCTCTCACATCCAGGAGACACTTGCCTGCAGGAGCTGCCCAGCCTGGTGCACTCTTCTGGAACCGCCCATCACCTCAACAGGTCTCGGAAGAGGTGAGTCCGTCTCTGTGCTGCTGTCCCCTTCCATGAGAGAAACTGATGAATTTTAACCACATCATCATCCCATCTAAACCGGTACCAACTAAGAAGTAGCTGCCAATTGACTGCAACACAGTGTTTTGCTAAGGTATATTTATTTGTGTGTACAGATGCCAGGAAAACCCAGGCCTGGATAGAATGGAACGGTGGTGCAGCATAATCCAGGTGTCAGGGAAGAGCATTACTGAGTGGAAGGTAACAGCATCAGTAAGTTTTGGGTTCTGTCAAGCACAAATTACTGTGTAGTTTGCTATTTTCATCACCTTTATTCGACTCTTTCAGTATTTCACATCAATCTCAGCGCAAAGTGACAGACAGCTGGGGGATCTGATGGCATTACATGAAAATTATACAAGCCACACAGAGAATAAGTGTTTTCCATCTATCTTTGTGTCAATGGCCTTGGGAAAGATCAGCTGCAGTTAAATAACATTCAGCTCCACCAGGCATCGCCACTTCTATCTGAGGAACATGAATTCCAGGAGATAATGAAGTTTGGAATAACCTCATTCTGGGATATTGAGGTGGGGGGTTATTCACAATATTAAAACCTGGCCCATTGCCTTCACCATCTACCATGCTCTATCCTACCTGCTGGGGAATTGCTACTGGCCGTCTCGCTTATTGAAATACTGAACCTTATTACCAACGTTTGGATGGCCTGTGTTTCTTAACTGCACAGCAAGCATGTTTATGTGAGTTGTGAAAATTGTCAGTGTGTGGACAGCAAAAAATTTGTATCCTAATTTATATGAATTAATGTATGTAGTTCAAGAAACTAGATGGCTGTTTCACCGATGGCAAGGGTTAATTACACAATTAAAACAAGTCATTACTGTGGTAACCAGAGATTTCTCCAGATACAACTCATAAATTGAACTGCAGGATTTGTGATTTCAGTAGCAGTTAAAGAAGAATCAGCTATTGCAAAGAGCAAAAAAAATTCTGAGTAAACCCATAATTTTTCCAGTCTGTTAAACCAGTTCGTATAAAGAAAGAACTGACCATTTTGGGGATAAAGTGGTGGTTGGGGTGTCCCAGTCCTACCATTCAGTATGTGGATGCTCTCATCTTTAAGGGTGAAATGTTGTGTATGCTCTGCTGCTTTGTGCAGCATAACAGAATCTCAGCTCCTTCCTCTGAACCCCTGGGAGTCACCATGGATTAAACTGTACATGTGGAAGAGGGTGAGTATGCTCCTGTGCCCATTACTAATTCTTACTTTTAGTCCTGCCAGCAATAGTCTGTGGATGCACAGCAGTTGTCACTGCAGTGTCTGACCTGGCACCCTGGCCCTGCTCAGCACGCGAGTCCTGGGGCATTTGTTACCCCAGCACTGCCGCACACCGATGGGTTGAGAGAAGCCCTGTGCTGCTCCCAGCTCGTGGTGAACATCTCCGTGCTGAGACCATGCCATGGCTGAGGGCTGGCAGAGCTCAGTACCTGCAGCCCTATGAGCCATGTCTGAAGCTGAGCCCTGCCCAGATCACAGCTGGTGACTTCTGTGGGTGCTGAACGCTGTGGCATTCCTGACCCTTGCACTATTGCGGGTTGTAATGCCTGACTCAGAAAACAGTGCTCTGGGTAGGGACAGAAATAATCAAGGAGCTCCTTGGCCATATTTGGAGTTGCTCCAGCTTTGAAAAATAAAAAAAGCCATGAAAAGCAAAGTCAGAATCCCTCTCAATACATAGGACAAAGTAGATTTTGAACCTTCCCTTCCATTTCACATCTGGTCCCTAAACTATTCTTGATCTTGAATTGGACAGGGAAACTGAGGCCACAGCAGAAAGTCTGGGGAGTGATATATCTAAATTCCTAAAAGGGAATTTAATTCTTAATTTACATGCAAAAAACATATACACACACACTTATATTTGTGTGAGAAAATTGATAAGGAGAGGCAAGAGATGTAAATCGCACAAGTATTGTTTAGCTTAATCAAGACCAGAGGTGCCTCTGATGATCTCCAGAGGGTACAAAAAAATGGTGCTGTGAATGGAGAACAAGATGACAGGCAAAATTCAGTTTTCACATATGCAAAGTAATTTGCACAGAGGAGTTAATTGGAACAATTTATACTCCTGGCTAGGCTCTAAATAAACTGTAATAACTCAGAAAAAAGATCTTTGTATCACAGGAAAGCTCAAAGACTTATGTAGATACTTTCTAAGGAGCAAGACTCATTAGAATGCAGAGGGAGCAGGATAAAATGACACTGGAAGTGTTGAGAAGCTGTCAAAGAAATCACTGTTACACACTCACCCAAAATAATCTGTTCAGGTCAGTTTGTCTCAAAAAGGATGTATATGGAATAGCTGGATTGAAAGATCAGCTCTGAAAAGGACTAAGTGCTTGGAGAGAATTTATGGGGTCTGCAGAGCTGAAATGGCCTGAACTTATTCAGATGAAATGATTAAGTAGGGGACCTGATAAATGTAAGAAGTACACTGAGTAGCAGTGTTATGAAATCAAATTGTAGGTGTGTGCATATCCTTTATCACGGAGCAGAAAACAGGAGGTCTGTCATTGCACAAAGGTGGGAGCAGGTTCAGGAAAACAAACACAGGGAGGTAGTTTTCCGCTATTTGCCAGAGAGACTCATTGCTGGGAGTTGTCAATAAGGCCAAAACCTGCATCAGTTACAGGAGATCAGGCATTCATGGGGACAACAGGAACCTCTAGACCTATTCCAGTGAAGATTAAAACCCAAGCAAAATCAGTTGAGGCAGATAAAGGTCTTTACGACCCAAGGCTTGAGCTGAGATCTAGTTGGTGTCCTAGACACCTATAGCATTGGCAGTTTCTGAAGGGCACCTGCTGTAGCCCCCTTCTGAGGGAGAGGAGTATGGGCACAGCTAGCCTGGAGAGCCGGGGGTCCTCTGGGAGTCCCGGGGGGCACAGAACAGGGCAGAGACCAGGACAGCAATTGAAGAGCTGGTCCCGCTCAGGGCTGAAATGGTGCCTCCTGCAACCCTTGGTGTGGGCACTGGGATGTGAGAGGCACTGAGAGCTGCACACTTGCGGACAAGATGTTCTGCTGGTGCTGCAGGCGTGTCTGCCCACCTGGGCAGCAAGGACGCCTGTGGGGGCTGCAGGAGGAGCAGACCCCCACAATGGTTCCCACTGGTGGTGCACTGTCTATGTCCTGAGGCAGAAAGAACCAACACAGAAAAGACAAAAGGTCAGAGGTCTCCCAGTGACCAGCTGCTCACATGGGAAAGGTTTTGTTTCAATGGTCAGGGGACTGCAGATAACTTCAGAGGGATCAGGAGGTTTGGCCTCTAGCCTGAACTTCTCTACTACCAGTAACATGAATTTGCTTTCTTCACTGTAGCAAAGAAGGAAAAAACATCAAAATTTGCTGAATGGAGAAGACCAAAGTCATTAAGGAGGAAAGTTTTGGATTTTTTTTAAGCTTCAGTTCATAACAAATAATGAAAATTTGAAAGCATGCTGCTGGGAGGAAAGGGTTAAAACCAGAAGATTTGGTAAGGAGGGAATAATTTAAGTGTCATTGCAGCTGGGAATGCTAAGAATGTCGATCTGGGAAAACTCTATTTATTATGCCTAATGATGTTCATCCTCCGCCTGTTTTGAGAAGTAAAATTCCTGTTTAGAGATATCACTCCCATAGACATGCTTGTCTCCTGCTGGGAGAGAGATCATAAAAGCACAGCCTTGTGATAAACTGTGTGAAGCCCTTTAGTACATTGGAGCAGACCACAGTTCCCCCCATTGCCTGCTGGGATGAGCTGAGCCTGACAGAGCCTATGTCCCTGTGTGTCTCTGCCCACTGGGATGAGTTGAGCGTAGGAGAACCTGTATCCTGTGTGTCTCTGCCGCCCAGCGTTGTTAGTGAGGTAATGAAATAAATCTACTCTGCATTTCGGCTGTGGTTTGGTGGTTGCCGTGGTTACCTGTATGTGTCAATTCACACACACACTGAGAATTCCCCTGTAGGTATAAACTCTAACAATATCTTAGTTTGACTTTCGAGTAAACTAGAGAAGTCTCAAAAAACTACCATGAAGATAATTTTTTCATCTCCTTTGACACAATTTTCCATGCATGTATTAGTTTTAAAAATAATTAATTACAGTACATTATGGAATGATTGGCAAAATGTGTGGTACCTTTCATCACCACAGCCAACTGGTTGGAATATCAGTTTTCTCAAACTTTAGCAGGGAAAGGAAATACAGGAAATCTCAGAAATAAGTTCTATTTTCTGAAGTGCTTCCCTATGCAAAACCACTCCCACTGGCATTTAAATGTAAAAAGATCTGTGGTGCCTTGTTTGGGGAGGCATAAAAGGATGGTGTCATTTGGCCTTTGTTAGACTCAGCACTACCAAAATGAAAATCACCCACTTTGTCTTGTCTTCTGTGGTTAATATTGTGCTTCAGAGTAGCAAAGTTTTTTTCTTTTATTTTTTCTCCTATCCTTAAATGTCCTTTAAAGCCTGTGCTTTAGCCCATTGTCTAAATTCCAGCTTCCTCAGTCACCAGGACAGCTGACCAAAGAGGCTTCTGTGGAGAAGGATACCAAAGGAACTCTCATGCCCACCTCGTACCACCCTGAGAGTGTTCCTGTGTGAGATTGTTCATTTTTCTGGTTGGAAGAGCCTTTTTGCCTCCAGTCCCAGTGGAGGACAGTGAAGTGGTCACTGTGCCTCTCCTTGCACTCCCTGCTCTCTGTAAGCACTGGGGAGGAGAAGGCAGGACTGTGTGGGCTGAGAACAGCTCCCAGTTTGTGTTTGAGACTAAAGGAGGTCTGAGCAGAGTGGTCACATATGAGGACACTGGAAGCTGCATCCCTGAGCTAGTAGCATACAGAGACTTAAAGATGAAAGAGGGAAACGGACCAGAAAGTGCCATTATAGTTTGGAAGAGGTTGCTAGAAAAGATGGAGAAGCAAACTGAAGGGAATAAAGCCAGTAGGTCAGTGCTGTAGTAGGGAAGGAATTACGGCTGGTGTTTCAAACAACACATTCAGTGGTATTAGAGGCAGGAGAAAGGAAATTCTTGAAGTATCTAAATTGAGGCTGACAGCCTTGAAAAACTCCTAAGGAATTAAGAATAAACTCATAGACTCCTATGAAGAGACAGCTTGTAATATTATTTCCTTTAACTTCCCTGTAGGCTTGTGTAGGAGAGATATTGAAATGCTGAAGGACAGATTAAAGCATTTTAAAATATCCTCTTCTTTTTTTTACAAAATTACACAGTCAATTTCGGTTATATGTAAATTAAGTGTTTTGCATGTGGTAATGCCTAAACCTCCTGCCTGTTTTGTAAAAGAACAAGTAAATACAGACATGAGATTTCAGAAAGACAAACCCAAAAACGCCCTCTGTCAGCTGCCTTTCTCTCAGCTTTAGTCCTTTCTGGCTCATCCATGCTGGGATCTTGCAGCAGGGTGCAAGTCAGAGCTGGGCAGCTCTGCTCCGCACATCAGCACTGCTTACCGCACTACCCCAAAGCCAAGAGGGGACTCAGCCTCCGACGCTGAAATTCCCTGTTTCTTCTCAAAGATGTGCAGTGTCAAATACTTGGTGGGCACCAGGCTCTGGCATTGCATGGAAATCACTTCAGTGTGTGCTCCAGATCACACATGTGCAATTAATGACGCATAATGAATATATCTTCTAAAGGATGTGCAACGTTTATTCTTTCATTTATTTGCACACCTAAAAAGCACAACATTTATGCTTTGAGCAGTGGGACAGAGAGCAAAGCTTGTCTGGATTTTTCTTCTTCTCTCCTGCTTTTACAGCATTACTGCTTTCTTTACAATGCAATTATATGAGCAAGCAATTGGATTACTGAGAGCATCCAGCTCACACTTTTTCTTTTGAAAAGAGCTATGAAAATCTTTATACTTGTGCCAGAAATGAAATAGAGATGCCATAAAGTAAGTGTCTAGCCTGCTATCTCTGCAATCTGGTTATCCATGTAAGTACACTTATGTTCAAAAGCACTGTATTTCCCATTTCTTTATCTAGCTGTTTCTCAGAAAGGTCTTTCTGTTTCATGTGTTTGAAATATCTTCTGGTGAGGGATGTCTTTCATGGCAAGTAATTAGCTTTGTGAAATGCTCTGCCTCCCTTTTCTCAGAGGTCTGTCCTAGGGGTTCCCCTCTACAGATGTCACATGTGTCCATGGAGGAGCCCTCACATCATCCCTCTCTGTGCCAGGGACGTGGGTGCTTCCGAAAGCAGAAGTCACTTCATGGACCACTGCTTTAAGTGTCTGTGGTGAGGGCAGTGAGTGTGGGTGTGTTCATGTATGGTTGTATGTGTCTGGGTGTGGAGTTTCCCCCAAAAGACAGCAAAACAACAACTCTGGTAAATTTATTGGAAATAAACTGTTTTGAAGGACGCTACTTGAATAAGAGAGACAAAGTCTTACCAAATCCCTAGTCACAACCCCAATATTCTTTGAGAAAATAATACTTTATTGTGTTTGGGTTTTTTCATTACTGTTTTTTATTGTACAATCAGTTCTGCCCCAACTCTAGTGGCTTCTTCATTCAAGAGAGAGCAGTGGACAGCAGTAGCCAGGAAGGACACTTGTGACTGAGAGGGTGAGCAAGTGTGCCAAGGCTTCAAAGGACCGCGGTGGAGCTGCCACAAGCCAGCCAGAGCAAATACAAAGAGGGGACTGGAAAAGCAGGGTAATGATGATAATGGAGTTGGACAAAAAAGTCCAAATCTTGAGTGGTAAATTGCTGAAGATGACAGGAGGTAAAGTTACTGGCACAGTCAATAAAACAAGAGATATGCAGATGAACAAAAATATGTCCAAAAAAAAAAATTGCTGCTTCCGAAAGCCTACTGAAAATGTTTAGCTTGCTGAAACAGAGAGCAGAGTGGCACATGATTACAAATGAACATAGTTTCAACTTTTTTAAACCACGTGATTCTCTGGCAAAGTGAAATGAGAAATTAAATACAATGATAAATACTGTAGTTAACCAAAGGGAAGTATTGATCAAAGCTGAGCAGAAATAGTGAGAAATGGAAGAAAATGTGTTTACTAACAGGCAAAATACCAGAAGGAAGTAAAATCCATCACTTTTGCTCAAAGAGCTAAATAAACCTACATCCAAGACTCCAAGTAAGTCTGGAGCCACTGATGGAAAATGTGTACCCAGCTAGAACGTGGAACAAAGCACTGCAAACAGTGGGAAGACCACAGGAAAACGGACCTGATGTCTTGTGCGTACAGCATCGGTACCACACAGGGAAGCAAAGAGGAAGCCTAGGCATCCTCTCAGCGAAACAGTGGAAATGTGTGACTACTGCAAGAGATACCGGCTTTAACTGGTGATTATTATTGGTTTGCTTAATTTAATGTTTTAACTGATAAATAATGTAATTTCTTTTCCACTTATTTATATATGCCTAATCGAACAGGACTAAGTGAGCCGTACAGATAATGAGGGTTACTGGTCTGAGGTTATTGTGTAAACTCTGCAGCTGATACTTAATAGCTATGGGGTTACATTCGCCAACTGCCTCTCCTTGAGCAAAGCCAAAATACGTTTTCTGAATGTGAATTGACTCAAAATGAACTCAAACTGGTACCTCAAATTCTTTGTCTTTCATATACAGAAGGGGAATAAAATGGATTTAAGTATTTTCCTTAAATGTTTGTTAAGATTCCATTTTATCGGTCTCATGGATGAGTTCCTTTCCACTTTAGGTGTGCATATTTTTTACTCTGTCTCTGAATCATCTTATTTGCCCCAGCAGGAATGAAACCAGAAGACCTCTTCTCATACTAAACTGAACTGGAAACCGATAATGTTAATTGCTCTCTTGATTGTCACTGTCTGCAGTGTTGCTCTGGAGAGCTGCTCTTCTTGCCCCATGCTATTCTGTGTGGGGGGTAGGGGTGGGGAAGGAGGGAAAGTGTATGGGGGAGAGACGGCAGGGTGTTCAAGATGCCCTATGCTATATGATCATGCCAAATGGGCTCCTGAGTGAATCCTGTAGATAAATTGTAGCCAGCTGAATTCTGCTAACGGTATCTTTTGTCTGAGTAAGTTTGCTTAATACGAGTAACTAAAAATTAACTAAAGCCTTAGGCTGAAGTTATCTTAAGTGTTATCTTAGATTGAAGTGTCTTGAGCTCTTGCTTAGTTATGTAAAAGGCAGCCCTGAGTGCAAACTGGGAAATAACGAGCCCACGACATAAAGCCAGCTACTGACCCACTGTGAGAGAGAGGAAGAATCCAGTAAGGTGCTAGAAGACCCCAGAACAAAAATCACCTTTGGACAAAGAGGTGTGTGGAGGGTGTGTTAGGGGTGGGTGAAAATCAGGTGCATGGACTATCAGGGTATAAAGGGCCAGAGATTCCTTTGTTTGGGGTCTTTCCCTGGAGGCACACAGCTCCAACTGTTTCTACCACCGTACCAGTCAAATAAATCGGACTTAAAGCTCAAAACCCTGCTGCGGAATACCCAGGGCAGAGAAATTTCTGTACCAGTGGCCTCACCTGCATCCCCACAAAGACTAGCTGAAGGCCCAACTCTCCAGCGACCCTTTGGGGCTTCCTCGTAGAAGCACACTCAGACAGGGTGTTCAGAGGGCTCCCAACACAGCCCTATGAGCACATGTAATTGTCTGGGTCAGCAGTAGGGAGCTAGGCATTCATATCTGCCTTAAACACACCCTGTCCTCAGGTCCCAGATAAAGTAGTCAGTTGTTTAGACGACGTCTTTAAATATCTGCTACCTGAAGCTAGTGGAAAGTATTCCTATTTACCGACTACTTTAAACAGGCATTTCAGAGAGTGTCTTTAGCCTTAGGGATGCCCACTTTCGTTTCTGAAGGAAATAGTGGTGCTTTTCTCCGGGATGCATTTTGGATAGTCAGCAAACATCACAGTGTCACCAGCCTGCTCTTGCCCCAAGTTGTGAACAGCACTGCGCAGATCGTGACATGTGATGTTCATGCAGATCATTGAACACAGTCTGAGACACTTTAAATGCAGTTCAAAAGAGACTAGAAGAGATTATTCCAATGAAAATTTCTAGTATTTTTACTCTGGACATGGCAGGCCCTGCATCTGGCATAGCCTGACCACCGGCCCTGGCCACCACATGCCTGGAGCCAGCGGCTGCTGCTGCCAGAGTGGATTTAACTCCACTGGCAGAGCAGATTTCTTGGATTCAACTAAAAGTGCTACAGTAATAAACCAGGAAAACTGACAGGGCTGTTTCTGGAAGCCAGTCTCCTGTGGAGGTACTGCTCAGCCTCACTAACCAGAATCTCTGTTTGCTTCCTCTTCCAGGGAAGGTTTTCCCACAGATGTTGAGGTAGCCTAAACAGCAACTAATTTGAAAGCTGAAATGGAAATACATTTATGGTTCATGAGGTACAAAAGTCCATGGAGATCCCAGACAAGGCTGGATTTATTTTTACTGCTAAGAGCTATTTAGGCTTCGGGTTGTTTGTTACCAACTCGCAATTCTGAATATTTTGATTAGTGCTTGAAGTCTTATTACTTGGTTTGCAACATTAATGCCTGAAGGAACGACAACTGTGCTTTGGAATACTCATGTTTATAGAGCGTTTAAAATATACAGTCTGCCTCAGAGAAGATTAAAGTGTTGCTCCTTTCCTTATCCAGGAACTGACAAAAATGTAACAGAATATATTTCACCAGAAGGAATAGCAGAAGAAGCAAATATTATAAATTCCAGATCCAAATATTATGATTTCTTGTTCTCAGGTACCCATGAATTTTTCAGACAGGTGTGTGGGCCAGGCTTTCCCATGACACTATCAGTTTGAATGAGTAATTTCTGGCTGTTTTAAAGGACTACTAAAAATATTTTTTTCATCTGTACTCCTTGTATATGGGTAGTGAAGGTGGCTGTGGAAGTTACACATACAGAACACCACTGCGGGAAGAGAAAATATTTTGGTTTGGTTTGTTAATGAATAGAACTGCAAACAGAGGCTGAAACCGCTAAGAAATGTGTTTTGGTGGAGCACACAGAAGGGATGTGGAGATGTGTGAGTCATGGGGGCAGGGACCACCCACCCGTGCAAGGGGTGGGAGACACCAGTTTGTGCTTACCCTCACACACCTGAGCTGCTACATGCTCTGAGAGGCAGCTTCTTTTCCTTTTACACAAAAGGCATTAAAGCGAAGACTCACGTCTACTTTAGTTTTATCCCTGTCTCTGCATGGCTGGTGGATAAAGGAGGGGGGGGGCGGGGGAGAGATTGAGGGAGAGACTGCGCTGCGAGCAAAGAGGCGGTAATTTCGAACTGCCAGGTTTACGGTACCTGAGTGCCTGGTGTTTATTTCACAAGTACCCGGCCTTGGTTGGCATAACTGACTTCCCCAGGGCATAATTGACTTCCCCTCCTGTTCCGAGCCATGCAGGGAGAGGCTGGGGGAGGAGGTTCCAGAAGAAGCGGAAGAAGTGAGAAGCATTTACTGAGTCAAGGCAAGTCAGCCCTCTGCCACACAGGTGAGGATGTAATCCTGCTAATCCTATGGATGGTGCTGGGGAAGGAGGCTGCAGAGCACACTTGGCCAAACATCTACACTTCCACTTGCAAAATACTAATAGGGTGCACTGGGCTTTTCTTCAATCACAGCTTATTCAAGTGAGACGTTAAATTATAATTAGAAGTAGGATGCACTTGTCCTGTGCAAATATGATAATTGGTTCATAAATGTATAATGCTGTTAATTAGCATGTGATCTCTTGTAACACAGGAATGTGTGTTGCTGTCTCCTGAGCCCCTGAGAACAAGATAATAAATCACAATTCAGTGCTCCCATAGTACTTGGAGAAGAAAGAGCATCACTCACTCAGTTCAGGCTGTTCGGATACTTTGAGCAAAGTAAGGAAGAAAAGAGGAGTCTTTGCAAGGCCATATTTCTTGCTGAACAGCTAATAATCATATAGTAGGAAGACACAAATATTTTTCTGTTCAACTGAGGGAAAAAATTTTTTACTCTTTGCATTACTCTCTGTCACATCCAGTGGTTTATGGTCACAATGAGTATGACTAAAGAACATTCCTGTTTGTATCCTAGCATGAAAGCTGTTGTATAAACCCAGCAGTTAAAAAAAGCTGCAAGAAAAATAGTGTAACATATACATACATGACCATGTTTAATATCAGCTCTACTTGCAGGAATATAGAAAGTCACGTTGGAAGCATAAATATATGGGTTCTGAGAACAAATGGGTCCATCCAGAAGACTTGTAACACTCAGTGTGGTGTCATTCGTTATTCATGTAGCTGTTCACTTTGTTTCTCCTCAAAGTTTGTTTGCACAGTTGTTTTCACTTGAAAGATACACTCAGAAGCAGCTTCAAGCAGTTGGAGACTTAGCTTTTGTTCGGCATCCACATTGTGCTGGAGATGCAGGTGTTTTCACTGTGCTTGGCTCTATGACATCAGTTTGAAGTAGGTGTCATCCACTGTTTCGTGGTCTGAACAGATCTAAAAGAGGTGGCTTATCTCTCTCAGTGACTGAAATTCTGCTTCACCTTTAACAATTTTTGATGCTACCAAATATAGTGATGGAAAGAATAAAAAAGACAGCTTGATTTCAAAAGAAATAGAGCTTTATAGAAACCCAGGGCACATCCCCTCACGGTATGTTTTGTGTAACAGCAAAGCACCTTTGTCTCAGATGTGTTTGCGTGGCAAAGCTGCCATCAGCCCCTCTGCCAGCCCTGCAGACTTTGGCTTTCCAGCATCGTAGAAGGATTATTCCTATAACCCATTCATGCCCAAGACAGTTAAAATGCATATTGTTCTCGTGAGTTCACAAACCATGGTAAATCAACTCAAGCCCCACTAGAAGGAAGGAAGGTAGGGATATCGTAGGAGAAAAGAAGCAATGAACTGCCTGTCCAGGAAACAAGGAGGCTGAAGGAAATGGTGGTATTTCCCAGAGGGTGCTGAGTCCCCCTCCTCAAGGTCTCTGTGGCACAGCAAGGGCAGCAGCCATGGGGACATGGGAGTGGTGGTGTGTGGAGGTTATGGAACAGCGGTGAGTGTCTGAGCAGGGAACTTTGTTTTTGAATCCCCCCATGGAATTTGCAGGATCACAGAATCTCAGGATGGGTCAGGCTGGAATGGACTACAGTGGTTCATCTGGTCCAACCTCCCTGCTCAGCCAGGATCATCCCAGAGCACATGACACAGGAGTGTGTCCAGACTATTCTGGAATATCTCCAGTGAGGGAGACTCTACACCCTCTCTGGGCAACCTCTTCCAGTGCTTGGTCACTGCACAGGAAAGAAGTTCTTCCTTAAGTTCAGGTGGAACTTCCTGGGCATCAGTTTCTGCCCATTACCTCTTGTCTTATTGCTGGGCACCGTGGAAAAGAGCCTAGCTCCAAAAGAAACCGGAACATTTGGGATTTCTCTGTAGTGACAGGAGGATTTGCACAGCCTCTGGTTGTTTCTCTGTTCATGGGTTAAGGTCAGAAAAGAGATGATACAAAGCACTTTTCCCACCATTTGTTTTAAATTTACTGCATTACCTCAGCACTCATTGTAAAAAATAAGTTGTTGTGGTGCTCTTAATCTGCACTCTGATGGCTGGTATTTGTCAGCTTCATGGTTTCATTTCATTTGTTGCCTCTCTTTGTATAAAGAGAACAGATGTCTGAGAACGGATAATAGAACATCCAGCTGAAACAAGTACTTGGTTTAGGGAAAGGTTTCCTATTGCAGGACAACTGGATTTCTGAGAGGATATAAAAATGTGGCTTCTGGAGAGCATCATATAAAATGAAAGTAAAAGCAAGAGAAGTTGCTGAAACAATCCCAGACAGACAATGGCTGAGTATCTACTCCAAGAATTTACAGTGCTGAGGACAGAGCAAAGTATATTTCTCAGAGTCCAAGGGCACGGGAAGAAACCAGACAAAAATAGACTGAGTGGGTTTTGCGGGTTTTTTGTTTGTTATATTGGTTGTGCATGTATGCACCCCCAACCAATCTGCCACATATGACATCCCAACTGTGTGAACACAGTTGCATTTTAAAGAGAAAATTGCAGGAAAACGTTTGCTGAGATCTGCCTCTGGTTTTTTTGGCAGGGAAATCAGAAAGAGGGAAAAAAATAGAAAGCTAAGTGGAAGCCTGATTCCTCAAGCACTGATTTAATAACATCCTTCTGGTGCTATTCGTAGCCTGACTAGGTTCATTTATCTCACTGACCAGTGTGTTCAGCATCCCTCCTCACAACAGCTTTAGTGCCTTCAGGACTGTGAGATAAATCTTTTTTTATCAGGGAGACAGGTCAAAGTGGTTACACATAAAAGCGTGTAGTTTTTAAGATAGTCTCGGACTTGTATTTTATTGCTCTGGAAATTATTTCCCTGAAAAAATCCTAAACTCAAAGCTGAGATCTAGTGGCAAGCTCAGGGTTTTGCTGCTTGCACAAATCCAGGAGGGGCCACAGGACATATCCATACAGAAAACTACAGCCCATCATGAACCTGTTCCCCATTCTACTGTGGGGAGTGGCTGGGTGGGCTGAGCTGAGTTCCCCACGGGGGTGAGACCGCAAGAGATCCAGCCTTTGGGGCCACCTGAGAGCTCACTCCATCTGACGTGGGAGCCCTGGCCTGGCTGGCACAACCTGCCCACGGACAGAGTGCCATGAGGACACAAGTGAGCAGCTTCACCTCCTCCACGTCCCACCTCTCATCTTCCCTCACCCACACCAGCACTTGCTCAGCCACTTCTTCCAGTGCTCGCAAAAAAGTCCAGGGATGAGGGGAA
Source organism: Oreocharis arfaki (assembly GCA_013398015.1). Classification (NCBI taxonomy): domain Eukaryota; kingdom Metazoa; phylum Chordata; class Aves; order Passeriformes; family Paramythiidae; genus Oreocharis; species Oreocharis arfaki. The sequence continues at coordinate 140,980 of VZRR01002472.1, read as the reverse complement.
GCCTCTCTCTGATGCACTAATGCAGGGGACCCTTTTATTAACGACTAACAGAAGGAGGGTCTGGCCTTTACAACTCCAGACAAAGAGTGTCCTGGAGAAATTCTTGGTAAGATTTCAGCTGTCAGCATGGCTTTCTTCTGGAAAGAGATATCTATGGATCTGCAGGACTGAGAGAGAGAGAAATTTTTCATTGCTTTGATTCATTCCCTTATGATTCCTTGTATATGTACGCATACACATGCAGTGGCCATGTTTTTTAGACCTGCAGTCATAGAACAAAAAACATCCAATTGTGGTAGAGCCAGTGAAAAATTAAAAAAAACCGTAAAGGCCATTTCAATACCTAAAATTCCTAGTGTGCCTTATTATGATTTTTTATGATTGTCTGGTAAGAATTAGGAAGCTTAGGAATCTGCAGAGCTGGCAGCAGTGAGGTAAGTTGTGGTGTTACAAAATGTTTGAAATAGATCTATTTTTAACAACGTTGAACTACTAAGTGAAAAATAATATAAAAATTATTAAGTAGAAATCTTCAAAATTGTTTTTTTTTCTCTCTCTTTTGTGTCAGTCTTGATATCTTAGCAGCAGTTTTTATCTCTGAAAGCCAAAGAACCCTGGAACTCATCTCTATCTTTGGTTGACTACAAACTCTCTGCTAATCCATCTGGGTCCCTGTTTATTCATTTGCCCTAAAAGCATGTTCTGCTGTGCTTTCATCGAGATACACTCTGTTTCTTTCCTCATTTTACATCAAGTCCCTTATTGATGCTTTTCTATATAACAATTGCAGTAACATCTCAAACAATGCAATTTTATTCTGTGTGTTTTCCTTTATCTTAACTTCATTGAGTAAGTTCTCAGCTCTTTATTGATGCTCTTAAACTCGGCTGTCAGGCTTCAGTCAGGTAATTTGCTTTCTGAAGCTTTCCAGTGTAAGAATCTCTCTTCCATTAAAGACAAAGGGTTTAGGGAAATCTTGGTTCAAAGAAATAAAACAGAGACAAATCTGAGAAGTTCAGAGAGTTCTAAGCCTCAGAGATAAACTTCTGAGCAATCTTTACTGCATAGCTGATATTTTATTCTTCTTAGGAAGCCATTTATTTATAAAGAGGGAAAATATCATGGCAGGTCAGAAGAGCAGAGAATTAGTTTTAAAATGTGCTATGATGTCTGATGTAGACAGCCCAGCTCTGCTGCCATTGTGATCCTTTTCAAAGGGCGTAAGGACTGCATGGAAGCCAAAGCCTCGTGTACCACCAGCATGAATGATGATGGTGCTGGCCTTGAGGAGCTAATTCAAAGGGTTTGGTTTCTTTAAACAGTTAACACAGTGTCGTGAGTACTGTCCCAACTGGGGGGGGGTGTGGGGTGTGGGGTGTGGGTGTGTGTGCATGTGTGTATGTGTGCTTGTAGAAGTTTTCTCAGCAACAGTTGCGTGGTGATGATGTGCAATGACCACGATCTGACATTTGGGTTTTTAATCCATTAGTCTTTGAGTGTTGCTTTTTTTAATGGCTTTTCACTAATTCCTAAGAATGCCTTTCCAAATTCTGTAAGCTAAAGGAACTGCAAAGGCAAGTGTGGAGTGTTGGCAGAAAACCATGTGCTTGGTTAAAGGGCAATGGGGCCAGTGACCTGGATTTAGCCGGTTGCATTGCTTCTTAATTAGACAAATTGGTGAAACCCACTTTTGTTACATACTGTCTGTTTGTTACTACTGTCTGTTGTTAAAAGGCTTTAAATGTTTGCCTCCCTTTCTATTTTCTTAGTCTGGCTTCATCTCACTTCATCTGTGAGATGCTTTTGACTCATTACACTCCATGAAGGTAGAACTAATACCTGAATCTTGCCAGCCCTCAGGTATTTTCCTTCTTGCCCATGTGCCTGAAGCCCAGTAACACACTTCAGGAGAGGGAGTTGAAGAAATTGTCTGATCAGTAAAAAAACCTTTCACTGCATTATTCATGTCTTAACTGGAGATAAATGGCCATGTGCGACATGAGCAGTGATACATCATCTGCTGAATTCTTGCATTTTTACCCCAAGGCTCAGCCATTCTGCAGCACCAAGGTCTCCACCACTGCAGGCAGTAATTGGCTGGGACCTAATTTAGATTCTAAATAACTCCAGAGACATGCCAGTGTGGCCTTCCAGACAGTATCAATGAAACGTAGTCCTGTCCTGATGCTGACATGATCCTCTTCCCTTCCTCGTGTAGAGGATTGTAAGGATTTCTGCCTGCCGAGGCTGACTGAAGACCAGGGGATGCTTTGCAGCGCTTGGCCATTACAGCGCCCAACCCACGTATGAGCTTGTGGGGCCCCAGAGGTGATTGGCCACTTTCCCTCTTTATCATCATCCAGCCCATCCCAGCTCAAGGGCTGGGGCTGTGGCAGGGAGGAGATGGGTGCTCTGGCACAGTGGTCCCATGGGACCCCCAGACCTCAGGGACTGAGGGGCTGGCGAGGGTGTGCGTCCAGCTCCAGGCCCTGCACTGCCTGCCCACTGTGCCCCCTGTCTCCCCCTTCCTGCTCAGCTCTCCCACCACTGCTCCTGCAGCCCAAACATGCCCTGGCTACACTGCCTTGGCCTAGCTCTCAGTGGTTGAAGGAACTCTCTTCTAGAAAAAACTTGTGTGGACTTCTGACTCAAGCTCACCCTGCATGCGGGTTTGCATTTGCCACAAACTTCTAACAATAATTTTCCTTCGAGTTCAAGTTTTCATTCCCTTATTTTGACCAGGTGTTCCGTGCCAGAACACTGAAGTAGAAAGTGGTCTGGGCATGTGCCTATCCAGCAGGAAGCATAATTTATGGATGGAGCCTCAACAAAGCTTTTGTTAATTGCTGGGTTACAGCAAAACAAGGGAAGCAAGAAATGAATATGGACTGAGAGCTCTCTTGAGCAGGAATCATGGCATCCACAAAATGTACCAGATATTTAATAACGCATGACAGACTGGACAGAAGTGATAATATCCAGATAGAAAAAAAAAACCCCTTAGCTGCTAAGAGAAAAAAATACAATAATAGCACATATTTTTCTAGGTGTAGCCAACTTGTTCCTCTCTGACAGTTTCCACCTTCTCCCTCTTTATAATTTGAGCTCAAGGGTGTTTTCAGGTCTTGTTCTTGCATCTTTGAAAACAAGAGACCTCCATATAAGCAAGATTCTGCTGGACTCAGGAGTTTTGTGAGATTCCAGAATCAATGAGATTAGGCAGTGCTTTTTCTAAGGGGAGAAAATAGAAAGTATTATAAATCTGAAGTATTTTTAGGGACTTAATTTTGTTGCTGAGAACTTTTACTACAGAGTTTCAACTGAGCAGCTTATCTCCAGTTGTCCTTGGGCTGCACATTTTCTAATTTCAAGATAACTTTGATGTTAGGATTGGGAACAGCTTCACCTGATTTGGTGCCATAGCTTCCAAGAGAAGTGCCAAAAGTGAGTAAGTGTGTGTCTCCCCACAGAGCAGCGCATATCTTCATCAACATTGGCTTGGGACCTAAAGTTTCTCTTTACTTCTATTTAAAAATAATAATAAAAAAATCACCTTTTGACCCTAACTGACCTATTTAAGAGGCTATTCACTATGAGGATAAGGAAAATAAAATGCTATGTTTTCATTAGTGTAGGCTTTTAAAAATTCTTCGGAAATTGGGTCGCGACATATTGAATTCTACAAATTTCTTTACAACTTTAAGTATAAAACATTTAAAAAATATCAGTGGTGTTAATGTTTTTTCATTGTTACTGATTTTTATAATCATTTAAAAGACATTTTCCTAATGAGCTTACAATTGTCTTTAATACGTATCACATACTGAGCATTTTGCTGTCACTTATTGAACATCCTTCAGTCACTAATCAGTCCTCCATCAACCACTCCAAGCAGAACTTTAACATGAAGAATGAGGTATATGAAGCTTTTAGAACACTTTTCAGTCTATGATTCACGATCTTGGAAAATAAATTAGTAATTTTTGTCTCCATTTCAGAGCTCCAAACTCTAACAAGGTAATGGGGGCGGGGGAATGAACACACATTTAAAAGTAAATGAAAGATTGATTCCAGCTATTTTGCCTACATTTGATTTTGCTTTGGTGGACTAGGGTGAATATTTATGAACATAAATTGTAGCTTAGATACCCAGTTCTCTTTCAGGAAAAAAATTCAAACAGAATACTTGGTTTCAAAATTTGTAACACATGGTCCAGTGTTCAGTCAGCTGTGCAAGGATCAGAGGCAGTGTCACACTCCATGTAAAAGTACATTGTTTTGCTTTTCTTATAGAAGCCAGCAGTTTTGCTGTTGATTCCAATGGTGCTTAAATAGGTATTCAGAAAGGTCATTCCCAACTAACATACAAATTATAGTGGCAACCACTGAGTTTAGGCTGATATGGATAAAAATTCTGATTTTTAGGGTTGCAAAGGGCATTTCTCTTTCAATTAGTACCTCATTAAGAACCTCGAAGTGTTCAAAGAGGAATATAGTAGCAACAAACAAGCAAACAGAAGAAAGAGAAGCTCTCCCTTGTGATATCCCCCCTTCTGCTATGAAAGTAAGCAAGTAAACTCTGCTATGAAAGCTGGACACATATGAGCTATCTCAGCAAGACACTTGGCAAAGTGTTCATTGTGATGACACTGGGAGAAAGGAATAGTGCAAAATTCAGAACTTGCCTATGAGCATGGACAGTGGGCATTTGCTTATAGTCCTGAAGTCCAGAGGTCAGTTTTGTGGAGTCATTTCAAAGGAAAGACCCAAGCATGCTGAAGCTAATGTCAGGAGCAGAGAGGGTTGCAAGCTGAGCCCAGTGTCACACCTATTCTTCTGACAGCCTGGGCCTCAAGGCAGGTAGAGCCATCAGGACCTCGTCCAGATTCTGGTAAAGCTGCTTGTCCATCACAGCTGTGACCATGGGCTGATGTCCCTCCCAAGCTTCCCCCTTCCCCTTTCCCCTCAAAAATTGTCTTTGTGTGTAGCAAAATGGGTCATCTCAGTCATGATGAGCCACAAATCACTGAGCTTTTGCAGGAAAGGCAGCCGGGGAGCCCAAGCAGGAAAGCACAAGTGAAGCTCCTCCTTGGAGCCCTGGAGTTGGAGCTGCATCTGCCATTCCACATCTTGGGACAGCTACGCATTGAATCCTGAAGTCCTGCTGCCATCTCTACTTACCAATTCAGTGCTCCCTGATGCCACTGAAGAGATTTAGTTTTCCAGTTTTGAGTATGTGTCTGGTGTAAGTTACACTGAAGCAAGATGCCCTAAGGTAAGATATTAGGGATAACAGAGAAAGAAGGAACCCACTGTTTCCTCCAAAACTTCCTGCATTCCTGAACACTGAAGGCATTTCCAGTCATGATTGACACATCTGTTAATGAATCAGAGTAAGTGGGCTTCGTGCATTTTCTGCTTGGCTATAACAGATAGGAATATGTTTTAGGTGTTCATTTCTAAGATTCATACATAAACAGGAGCATATGACCCCATCTAAAGATTTGGTTAGGGATTTTTGAAACATTTTATTTTGAGATGTTTATGTTGGAAAGGTGAAAGTGTCTAATCTGTGGGTAGTTTATATGGGAAAGAGACACGTAAGCTCAGTGGAAGCCCTTTAGGCATGTCTGACTCTTGGGCAGCTGTTTGCCTTGGGCCATTGGGGAGGCAGCTGGCTTATACTGGGATCAGACACTCTTGTGCTAATCACTGATAATATATTACGTCTTACGTGCCTGTACCACCGTGGTGTGGAGTGGGGCTTGCTGACAAGACAGTGGTATCCATCTGCCATGGCTCCATGCCCACAGAATGGCTTGGCACTGAGGCTGCAGGGCCAGGGCCCCTGCAGCAAGTAGGCATATGTGGGTGGTGGGTGCTGAGGTGGCACCCCCCCAAGTTCCCACTGTCCCAAGACTCCCAGGCCTGCCCTGGTCACCAGGAACTTCCAGCTGCCCTCTGGCCCTCCTCCATGCTCTCCTGCCTTCCTCCCTTCTCACCCAGCTTGTTCTTCACATTTTAGTGGCTTTTTATATTGGAGTTCTCTCTGTGTGAAAGCTCCAGCGGCCTGGGTAGAGGCTGCTTTGAGATTGCGTCTTAAGCAGATGAAGAAATAAATATACTTAAAAAGCCTGAAGTGAAGGCTTGCACAGAAAGATGTATACAGTATCAACAAAAAAGTACACAGCATATTGTGATTGTGGCATGCATTGCACCGCAAATCATTTTATTTGGATTCAGCATGAGGTTTAACAAGAAACTGTGAGTTTATTTATTGCTCAGAGTGACTAATTGCATAAACCAATTGAATGTTAAAGTGTAAATATTGTCTTAATAATAAACAAAGGATACGTGTTACGTCTAGCCAGAGTGAGTGTAGTATCAGTGACTGTGTTCTGCATGTTTCAATGGTTTCGCTAATGGACCATTCATTCATCTCTCTTCCAGGAATTTGCTTCAGCATTCCATTTTCCTTTAAAGGCATTTGAATCAGGCTTAAAAAGACAGGGAATAAAATAGAGCCATCCCTTCTTCTTTCTCCTCAGAGCGAAATTTTCTTCATCCACCCACAGAAAAGTTGATGTTTCCAAACTCCTGCACAGGAAATAATATAGGAGAGGAGAGGAGAGGAGAGGAGAGGAGAGAAGACATCTGCCTGTCTGCAAACCATGGTGAGGCATCTCAGGACTGGGGAGGAGGGAAAGGATGGGCATCACCAGAGGCCCTGTGTTGAACCCAGGTGCAGATGGGGCTGCTGGGAGAAGGTGGCTGGGCTATGCAGAGGGCTGGGTTTGAGGGACAATGATAATGTGGGAGAAGGATGCATCATCTCAGAAGCAGGCATGGACATAAAGAGAGCATAAAGAGAGGTGGGTTGGCTTAAAGATTTTTTTTCAGATGTTTTACCCTGATGTTCCTTCACTGAGACACATTGCTGGAGTCGAGTTTTTGTGCTTCTGTCTCTTGACTCCTTGGTCAAACACTTCCAGCATGTCAAAGAGGGAAAGTGGCTTTAATATGCTTTGCAGTAGCTGAGGTGAAGCTGATGTTTTATATTGCAAACAAAAATAGCTGAAAAAGGAAATTCAGAAGCCTCAATACGACAGCCATCTATCCTCCTGTCCTTTCAGGAAACCCCTGCTAGGGATGGCTGATGCTAGGATGGGAGGATGCCGTCATGGCATCTTGTCACATGCCATCCTATCCTTACCTGTGAACATATATATTACATATATTATATTTTTGGCAGGGTTTTTTTACTGGAGCAGTTGGAAAGTCATCTTGGAGCCTGTTTTGATTGCCTGGCTAGAAAATCTGCCAACCCCTAGTGGCCAGAGTTTGACTTTCAGGTGTTCCAGCTCCTCTGTCTTAACAGACATCTCTGAGCATGGTATGTGTGCCAACCTAGCCTGGGCTCTGCCTGGACCTTGGCTCTTGCAGCATGTGAGCATCATGAATGGCACACTAGGTAAGTTAAAGAAGTCTTAGATTCACTTTGCTGTTTTGGTAGACATGATCTTAAATGTTTTATATGTCTGTTCAAACCAAGAGAATAGTCATAAGAACAGATGCATAATACTGGATGGAGACAAATAAAAACTGTATATGCAGGCAATATTCTCTGTGCAAATCACATCCTGGGCCTGTACAGCTCTAATTGTATCATTGATGCTGTCCTGTCCTGTCTCAGAGTGCGCACTGAGCCCTTTGCTGAGCACCAGGCTCTTCCTTGAGACCTGCTGTGGCTGAGGGGCAGACAGTGGGACAGCCATAGCCGGTGGCTTTGTGGGGGACAGTATCCCCTGTGTAGATCCTCAAGCATTTGGAAAGGTGTGGGAACAGAGCTGGAGGACACTTAGGAATTCCTGCTTTGTTTCAGGGGCTGAGACAATGTTTCCTGTTTCTGGGATTCTGCTAGTGGCTGGAGAGGCACAGAGGCCTCTGCTCCTTGGCAGTGCCAGCCTCTGCACTGCTGAATACTTCTCCATGCCAAGTTAAAAGAGGAAAGGAATGAGAAAGAGCGTGAAATACATGAGTGGGTTGAGCCACAAATCCCCAAAAATGGGCATTCCATCATGAACTCTGCACAGCATCAGCACCGTGGACGCTGGGGCTCAGCCATCTCTGTGAATCTGCAGACTGAGAGAAACATTTCACTACTGTACACACGTCTCTGTCAGCAGCAGCTCAGCCTGAGCATCGCTTCCATGCCAGCCAGCATTTCCGTGTGAGGAGCCAGGCACACACTGTACCACAGCGACAGGCACCAGTGTGCTGTCATGGGTAAGCGTGTCACCGCTCCTTCCTGGCTGTGCAGATAAGATAAAATGCCTCTACCAGGCTTCTCTAATTGCTTTTTCACTTCCTCTACTGCTGGGCAGATCCATAACATTGCTGGTAGTTTGGACAGTGATTTTAACCGAGCTAATGAAGCTCTCCATTATCCTTTATGGGAGGTGGGTGAGGGTGAGTTGAGTGACATGAATCCCTTCACAGACTGTAACAGCAAAGGCCACTGCAGCCAGAGTACCTCCCTGTCACTTACGGGCCTTCACAGCAAAGTGCAGGAGAGGCAGCAAACCGGAGGGATATTTCCCACAATCACCTTACACCAGGACTCATCCAGGGGCTGTGTGTGAGAAACCCAGAGCGTCTGCATGTTCTTCCTGGCTCTGTCCAGTTCATTGATACTGCCCTCCAAAGTGCATGGTGTGCTGGAGAAGGAGAGGCCACCGGCAGTAGCTAATGAAGCTTCAAGAGCGAAGTAAATCAGGACACAGGTGACTTACAGAACCATACAATTGTTTAGATTGGAAAAGCCCTCTAAGATCATTGAGTCTAACCACTCCCCAGCACTGCTAAGGTCATCACTAACCTCTTCCCCCAAGTGCCACACCCACACGGCTTTAAAATCCCTCCAGACAGGGACTCCGCCACTACCCTGGGCAGCCTGTGTCAGGATTGGGCAAACTTTCTTCCATTAAGAAATTTTCCCCAATACCCAACCTGCACTTCTTCTGGCACAACTTGAGTTTGTTTCTTCTAGGATCATCCCTGTTTCTAGTGACAAGAATTTGCACTCCAGGCTGGCACTGTGGCTGCTTGCCAGAGCTGAGGTGGAACACTGAGACAGTGCCTGTAAGGAGAAACTAAAAGAGCTTTCCTGGGAAAAACTGGAATACCTGTGAGCATGGAGGGCTTGCACGGAAGACGTCTGCCTGGAGATCAGTTGAACATCTCCTCCAGCCAGAAATACAGAAACAGACAGAATGTCCCTCCTGTGGGTGGCAAGGGCACTGCTGGCCAACAAAAGGTGCCAGGGAAGGGGAGAGAGTCTGCGCACACTCATCTATGTGGTTATTAAACAAAAAGCAGCAAAGTGAACAAAGAGTGATGATCTTCCTGGCAGCTGGTTTAGGGCCCTGTATAAGCTACAGGTTTTGCATAGCAGAAGTGCAATGAAGGTTTTTTGTTTGTTTGTTTGTTGCTTTTTGTTGTTTTGGTTTTGGTTTTGTTTTTTTAAATATGTGAACATCACTTTCCACAAATTGCATAGCAGCACTCCAGGGCAGGCACACTGAACAAGGTTCTAGTTTACATAGTATAGAAAAAAACCAGCAGATAAAAAAGGAACGCTTTGTAGTGAAAGTTGTCACTGTAAGAACAGAGATTTTTCCTCACAGAATTCTGACAAGGTGGAACTGTTTTTTGTGAAGCAATCTGGCTTGTCTCTGTCAGCAAAGGTGTCTCTTTTCCAACAGACTGAGTTCCAATAATTCATCTTACCAAATACTTTTTGGCAGGCAAGAAAGCAATTTCCAAGTCTGAAACAGGAATTTCTTTAATATTGCTGATTCTCAGAACAGATCTTTAGAACATTTGTAGGACAGGTGTAGAAGACAAGTGGCATTTTCAAATGACTGGGTCAGCTTTATCTGTGTGCATTTCAAGTATCAGCAAGAGAGCGTAACTGGTGTGAAACCTGGCTGGAAAAGATTGGGGGGGTGGCTCCTACAGGTCCAAATAATCTGCTGGAGTAAATTATTGGACCATCCCTATGTTCCTGACCACTTGTTGCCCATTGCATTTTCTGTCCCTCAGGGGAGTGCTCTCCTCTGGCACTACCAACTAGACTCAGCTGCGGCTGCCACCCCATGAATAAAAACTATCAACTGGCACAAGTCCTGTTTTGTGCTTATTATTTGGGCTTTTTACCATCAGGATGGTCACTCACTGGCACATGTTGCCCAGAGAGTTTGTGGGGTCTCCATCTTTGGAGATAAGTTGACAGCTGACTGGACATAGCCCTGAGCAAACTGCTCTGGATGACCCTCCCATAGCAATGAGGCTGGAGCAGTGACCTCCAGAGATCTGTTCCAACCTCTACCATTCCGTGATTTTGGTGCTTCATGGATGAGAGAGAAGCAGACCTCGGTGGTGTTAATGAACACAGCTCTCACAAACCAGTATGGGGAAAAGGCCAGTGGGGCCAGTTCAGACCCCAGTAGAGGCTGCACTAGAGATGACCCAGCTGGCTGGGATAAAGGGGTAACTGTGGGAGCAATGGACCGAGCTGGGGGTAAAGGCTGCCCAGCTCATTCAGCTGTGTGTGCAAATCGCAATATTCGCACCTGCGTATTCCTGGTTACACATGGGATTGGGTACTTGTGAGCACAGGAAGCACCACGGCTCAATAAAATTAAACCCACAGCTGCCATAGACATGGACATTTGCTCAAAGAAAAGGAAGGCACCACAGCTGTGGGGGCAGCAGATGAGAAAGTAAAAACTCTGAAACGAAAGCAAAAGGCACAATGAAATTGCTAACGACATTCAAGAGTGGCAAACGGCCCAGACTGTTAACACTGATGAGTATTAACCTCTGGCAGTGACTCTGAGGGAAATGATAGATTTGCACCTTAGAAGGCTGCAAAACAAGATCAGAAAGCAGCATTTCAGTGGACAAGCTACTGGAATCATGCACATATCAGAAATTAATTTCTCTAGCTTAAGTTACTCAGTATATCACATAAAACAATTTAATGGTTCTCTTTGGTCTTAAAATCTATGTTCTTAACAAAATACAAGAATGAACTGAGAGATGTCTTCCTGGGATCTTGCATTATGCATGATGGTGGAACTCTGCAGATAACATATGGATGATGGTTCATCAAGTGAGACTGTCTTTTACAAGCAATAATGCAAATAAATTGCACTATCAAGGTGGACACTACACATTTCACACTCTTTCGAAACACTTGGCCAGATTTCAGAATCATATTTTATTTTGCTGAGGTACAGAATTGTTTGCGTTCATTTCTTTCCCATTTTTGGTTTTCTTTCCTTCCTCATGCAGGCGTGGAAGAAAAGGTTGCTACTGTATACTCAGAGCAATGGCAAACCCAGGTAAATCTACATAGGTGTCCAGCTCAGACTTGCAGATAAGTCTGACACCTGTATGCAAACATCTCCATTCCAGAGCTGGTGCCAGTTTTGCTCATTGTAAATCCTCTGGACAGAATTCTTATGATCCAATGGATTATTAATTTCAACATGTAGCATCCATCACAACACATCTGAAATGGAGGTGAATGGGTCCCAGCATTTGCCAGCACTTTTATCTTACAGTAATTTTTCTTCACCAGTTTTCCCCATTCTCTCTAACACGAGGCTCATTTGAATAGTATGCCTGTAACTGCAGTATGTTTTCAGAACACTCTTCCTTGTGTAAGAAAATACAAAAACTGTAATCAGAAGCCTTATGTTAATACACTGAGTTGTCATAAACATGAAAGTGCTGATGGAAGAGAAATTCATAAATATTCTCTTGTCAGTCTTCTAGTGTGTGTGAGGAACTGTGAAAAATTGTTCTTTCAATGTATTTCTCAGAAAGAAATTTTGTTGCAAAGAGGGAATGATGAAAGAACTGGTGAATTTGAGAGCTGAAACCCCTGTGCACCCTTTTACCAAAAAATCATACTGTTACTACTTATTCCTGTGAGCAGACAGACCCCTGCCTGCTGACTCAGCTAGAGTACTCTTGTCACAGTAAAGCAGAAAAAAGCGAAAACTAATGCAGGAAGGACTGGCTGTCTGAGGAAAGTTTTATTTTCAAACTACATAGGCAGACATGTATTTAGAACTGAAGGAATTTGGATCAAAAGTTTATTTATTGAAATAAAAAATCTAGTTGCAGATTTCTTCTGCTAGTGGAAAAATTCACATAGGAGACACTCCTGAGGATTTTAGCTTAGATTTAGCTGAAATTTATCTTTCTCATTCAGCTTTCTTACTATTATTTCCTAATTCTCTGCATCCGAGGACTTTATTTATATTTTGTTGCCACGTTCTACTTGTAGCAGAAAGCCTACACAGCCCATCACTGGGTGACATGATGCTTCTCCACAGGAACTCTGAATTCAAGAAAAGCCCAGGAAGTAATGAAGTGCTGTGTAAAACACTTCTTTCTGATTCCAGAGTTTGTGTTTTAGTGATATGAAATAGGAGAACTGGTCTCATTCCACAGGGTTTGTTTTAGAAATTCCATCTCCCCATATTCCCATGCAGAAGCAAAGCTGGGAGGAATGTGCTGGTGGGAGGGAGATGAAGGTCTGCTCCTGCTGTGGCTCCCACATGTCGCAAGTGCCAGGTCAGCAGCTACTGAGACACATAACTGTGCTTGGTTATTTCAATGGGGAGACAAAAACCAATGTTTTAAAAGAAAGAGGAATAACAAATACATCTAAAATCATCTCTATCTATCAACTGCTGAATACATTAGGCATAAAAGCATTGCTTGCTCTCGGTCATGGGCCTGGTCTGTCAGGCAAGAAACCAAGAACACAAAATTTGTTGCTGAAGAGGGGAGTTCACAAGGAGGGAACCGCAGCTGGGATAGGTCTGGCCCTTTTGCCTGTCAGCAAAAATTTGCAGAAAAGTATCTCTTACCCTACTGTCAGCAGAAAATGGAAATGTCTTTTTTTTTCTTGGAAGGGCATTTATTTTGCAGTGGTTAGTGTCAAGTGGTGATAAACATCCTCTGAAAGAAGAAGAGATGCCTTGCTTTGGGCTTTTACTGGGAGGTGGCTTTTTACATTTGAACAGCTCCTGAGCAGAGGCCAAAGCAGTATCAGTGAGTTTCTATTGACAGAGCTTTGGGACTGATTCAAAAGGAAATTTTGGAGCACTTGCTGGAATTTGAGGTCACTATACAAGCAGTTCTTTTGTGTAATAGTAATAGGACAACATTTCCTGATCCATTTATTTCCTGAGCACTACTTTATTATTACTGAAGAGTTCAGTCACCACAGATACATTGCTTAATTTTCTAAGTTGTCTTACTGTCAATGCTCTCATACCACACACTTACATACTGAGTATTTTGTATTGATGTGCAAAAGCCTTCCTTCACTTGAGGTGGTTGGGTGCTAAGGTAACAACTTGGTGATGGATGATAAGGGAATAAACACTTCCACATAGAAACACAAGTGTGTGAGTACCGCCAGCATGGTCAGCTCTGCCTGTAGCACAGCTCTGTCAAAGATCCTGAGAGAGGAAAACCTCTGAAAATATATGAATTTCATCGAAAATGTATGAAATACCATCAGTGAATCCCAGGCTTGCAGGATTCATTTAAAATGACTAAGAAAGACTTTTTCCAGTTTGCTTTTTTTTCCTGAGGACAAAAGTCAGAGTCAGTTGGAGTTATGATAAATACAAGTATTAATCGCAGATGCTTGTATGCCAAGGGCAGAAGAATAAAAATGGATTTGCTGAATGCTGGGAGCAGGAATAACAGATGAGTAAATTACTTTTAAAATTTGCATTCAGCTTTTAAAAAGAAGTATTTCTATTAGCACAATCTGGTTTGGCTGCAGCCTGTCTGGCATGGAGCAATATGCCTGTATAGCACCGGAGATGAGTGTCCTCTTGGTTTGGAGCTGCTGGGAAACCCCTGAGCCTGCAACGGAGTCCTTTGACCACCTTCCCCCCCGTGCACCCCCGCCAGTCAAGACACAAGACCTGTCTTCCCACCCACATCCTTCCCAAATCACGCTGTTCCTGAGGAGGGGACTGTGGGGACCTATGTGGGTACATAGCTTTGGTGAGCATGGCTGTGAACCCTGGGCTGTGTCCCCGAAGGGGACTGGCATCTCCCTGTGCTGACATAGCTGTAGCTGTAGCCCAAGCTACACTGCCGAGCTACCGTCAGCCATGCACAGGGCTCTGTTATACGCTGGGATACTACAGTTCTTGCTGGGGAAATCCCAAAGATTGCAAACTCCAAGATCTACTTAGTTTCACTGGATTCTCCGAAAGAGCCCCCATGAAGGACACTCCCACATCAAGCAGAAATGTCAGAAGAAAGCTGGGAATGAATATCCTCAAAAATCAGGTTTGTCAAAGACTGAACTCTTGCCCAGTCTAATTTAACCCCTGGCAGCACAGAGGCAAGTCTCAGAAATATCCATGCAGAGACATAGCTCAAGTCTCTGGAATGTATTGCAGCGAAGAAAAACCAAAAGGAGCTGTAAGAAGTACTGGGAGTAAGTTTCTTTCAGCTGACTGAGTTTCCAAATAAGAAGAGAATAATAACAACAATTTGGTAGAAAGTAAAGACTTTATCTGTCTTGTGTTGAGCTTCTCTGTCAACATCTGCATATCCCTGGTACTGCTGAGAACTGACATCAGATCACAAAGACTGACTCAGACAAGGGCAAAGTACCATGACCTGAAGGGACATAGGCCTAGCAGTGAACAGGAGGTGCTCACTGAACAGGCAGGTACTGATCATGTTACGGGTAGTCACTGCTCAGTCCAGCACTTAACATGGGGAAACCAGCCATAGTCCCTGGTCCTTCTGTTCCTGTCTGGAATGTTCAGCTGGAAAATGTGATCATCCATGACCTAGCTGGTAGATGGAAATTATAATGAAAATTGAACTTTGTTATTTTTATAATTTCTTTAACTTCCATGTTTTAATCATTGCAGCCTAAAGCATGAGGTTATTATTAATCTCATATCGAAATTATATTTCCATTTTATATGCTAAATGTAAACGACAGAGAGGAAAATACACAGATAAGCTTTTCTATCAGGTAAATATCCTTGAAAAAGTAAAATCAACTAAACTCTATCCCAGAACATTTCTACCAGTTATGGCTGCTGCATCATTCAAAACAGACACCTCCTTCTCTGTCTGTCCCACAGCTCAGGCAGAGCATTGGCCTGGCAGCACAGCACTGTTTCTGCCGGTGTCCCAGTTGTCCCACGGGCAATGGTCACTGGGTGCAGCACACCACAAGAGGACCAGATGCCTTGGCATATGTCTTTGGAAGCACACAAGGTTCTAATTGCTCATTATTGCTTTGGTTTCCAAATATTATTTGCTTGAATCTCACAATGTGTTGATAATTTGTTGATTACATCTTCACCTCAATGGAAATAGAGGGCAAATTAGAAATGCGAGCTGAGCATTAGTTTTTAAAAAAATCACACTAGAAACAGGAGTTCGGCATTCAGAAAAAACTGGGAAGGACAGGCGGATTCAAGGCAGTGACTGTTACAATGACTGGCTGTGACATCATGCATTGTATTTATGGGTGTGATATAATGACATGGTGTAATACACTCAACTTTTTTATTTTTTGTAATTGTGCCACCCTTCCGTGCATTTTAGTACCTGCAAAGCTAATGTTGTGTTCTCTTGCAAGGATGAAGGTGAGCACTGTGAGGGGAGGTGGCAGAGGCTGCACAGGTTCATTGCATTGGGGGCTCTCATCTCAGACCATGGGCTGCCCGTGACCCCTCCGCTGAACAAGAGAAAAATGGAAATGACACTCACAAGTGCACTCACACCCACTTCCTATTTTTTCTGTCATAAAGGGGCCTGAAGCCATTGCTGACATCTGCCTTCTGTGGCCTGTGGATGTTTAATGCAAGAAATATTCAGCTGCCAAACACTACTAAACAAGAATAAACAGCTTTGATTGCTATCATGTTCCACTCTAAGGCAGAACACATGTATTCTGTATTCAGTGTTTGACACATGCTTCAAAATCAATTTTAAAGACAGCTAAAAGAGGGAAAACCTGTTTCTTTCTGGGCACTCTAATTAACAGAATTGTTTGTTATCTGGGTTCAAAAGCAGAGGAACAGCCAGTAGAAAGTAAGCAGCTCTTACAATACTTTCAGTTAATGTTTTAGAAATGTTTTCATATAGACAAAGGAAAAACAAGCTACTATTATTAGTTTATAATCTCCTCAATTCAGCTTGTCCTGTTAGTGACTACAGTAGGTCAACATTTGTAATAGTGATTTAAAAGAACAAGTAAATGTTTTTCCCATCCCTCCAAACACTTCTAATCTTTAATAAGGTCCCTGTCAGCCACTGACCTGGTTTCATACAGTGCCTCTCACCTTCAGTGTCAAACAGGAGCAGCTCAGAAGGGCACTAGCAGCCCAGAAAGCTGTTGGGCCATGCAGGGATACACCTGGTTCCACGATGCTGGGGTGGGGATGCTGGGGGGGGGTCTTCTCCAGTATTAGGAAGAAGTGACTTTCAGGCTTACATTTTCTTACTTGTGCTTTATGTAAGAGAAAATTCAGATGAAATTTGAAGACAAATCTCATCTGGGGGAAATTATGGACACAGTGGTAGAGCGTGGTGGCAATTGTAAACCATTTTATTTTTTTTCTGGGGTGAATCACAAGGGGATCTGGCTGGGGGAAGGTACTTCAGTTCACTTCTAGAAAAGTGGGGAAAGCAGCTGCTGGCTGACAGGGACAGTGGTCTGGACCAAGTCCTGAGCTTTTCCCAAACACTTCAGCGCTAGCCCTGTGGGTCCTGGTACACAGGCAGGACGTGCGCTGGGCTCCATCCCATTTCACCCAGGACAAAACAGCTGCTCCACAGATCCCTACATGACTCAACCTTGCACTTTCCCTAACACCGTGGGACCAGTGCTGCACTGGAAAGATGTTAGTTGTAAGACCTGCTGGTTTCCTCAGCCCCTTGAGAGACTTGAGAGTCCCTTGAGAGCTGGCAAGGGGGTGCCAGGTACAGAGCTGCCCCTGTGACCACTGGCTTCCAAGTCTTGTCTCTGTTCTGTATCTGAGAGGCCAGAGCTGCTTGCTTTGATGGGCTGTTTCGTACTGAGGAAGCTTTGGCATCAGTTGATGTAAATGATTAAATGCTCATCACTGATTATTTTTAATTATTTGGTGAGAGATTTCATCTGAGCTGATGACATTGCTCCCACCTCTAGAAGTCACAGGTGCTCTGGTTCATAAGAGAGTGAATATTAATGAACGCTCTGGCACATGCAAAAAACAAATCTGAAATATTGGTGAAGCTGAAGAAAGACTTGAGAAATATTGAAAGTAATTACTTCTGAAAATCATTCATGAATGAAATCAGTGCCTTGAGTCATAAGAAAATACATCCAGGTTGATGTGAGAGGGACCATGGGAGACCAGAACCCAGGCTTTCTCTTTGCTCTGGGGAGTAGCAAAGAGCTTAAGTATGTAAAGTCCTTAATCTACCAAACAAAGGTATGACATGCTGCGAAACCTTCCGCATTTGAGCAGGATTTCGTGCCACCACATAAGCATCCTGCGAGGCACGTGGTCCTCGGAAAGGTGCTGAGACAGAAAAGGGCATTAGTAAGTCAGCCACAAGAGACTATGGTTGGCCAGGTCAGATGTTCATAGTGCACCAACTGCGCCACAGCTCTCAGCTCACCAGACACCTTCCCAGACTGAAAAGCAGGGGCTGCCATGATGCACAGCTTAGCAGGCTCATTAGCGGGGACAGGTAGGTACCACTTCAAGAGCATCCAGGGCAGAAGTGAATGGAGGAGGAAGGACACTGCCCTGGGTTCATCTTTGCAGCACAGAGAAGAGAAGTGCCAGGTTGAGTTCAGCAGAGGTGATTTCTAGTACAAGCAGAATGTTTTCTTGTTACGACTGTTTAAAAATAATAATCTGACATTTTATTTATTTATGTCAAAGGTCAAATTTGTTGGGAAAATAGTCCTGCAAGCAGCTTGTCACACATCCTTCCATGTGATTATTTTGTAGAGAGTGGCCACCAGTGGAGTCTGTGGGAAGGAGATCCTGCCTGCCCTCAGGACATGTCTTGGCCCACTGTCTGGCCTAGCCACACCAGAGTGAGAGGGCTGTGGTAGTTGTTCTGCTGTGTGTTAGGTCAAACCACTTGCCAGCTGCTACTACTGAATCATCATTTCCATCAGCATCTTCCATCTGCTTCTCTTCTGCTACGCACAGCGTGTTCCTCCCTGATACCAAAGGGAAGTTAGTCTTAGAGTTTATCAGAATATAAAGTCACTAATGCCTCCAGCATTTTGATTAGACACTGCTACGGAAATTGATATTTTATGCAATGTGCTCTGTCATGGAAAAGCTCAGAGAAGATTAGTTATTCACTGTAGGGGGAAGTGATGGCACTGCCAGGCACTGCTCCAGATGCCTCTTTCGCAGCCAGACCACATGGTAATGGCATGGCTGACCTCACAGGGAGGCTGGGGCCACAGGGCAGAGCTGAATATGGCAGGGCTGAACATGGCTGGGTGCTAGCTGCTACGGCTATGAAGAATGGTGGTGGATACTCCCACGTGGCCTGGCATCCCTGGGGTCCTGCTCCTCTGGGCTAACAACTACAAGTCTAAACCCCTCATTGCTCCACTCTCAAATGGTTCTCCTCTCCTCTCCCCTCCTCTTCCTCCTCCCAGCTGAGTGCTACTGTTCATCTGTGGTCACAAACACACAAGCCTTCAGCACAGAGTAGGGAACAGGTAATGAGAGCAGGTGCAAATGTAGTTTTGGAACGATGTTGTTTTCTGCCCTGAGGTGGAAAATCAGCATCTGCCTGCCCAGTCAAACATCACAGTGTATTATGCTACTGCCCAATACTTTCCAGCGTGGTGAGTGTTTCAGATGATAGTTCTCCATCCAAGGTATTTGCCTGAGGCTTTCCCAGCCCCCAAGATCTTCTCCCAGCCACCCGGCTGGCGTTGCAGTGGGCATGGAGGTAATCTGATTACACCAGAGTACTCCTAGCTTCTTTGTTCTCCGGGCACAGCCTCACAGGGAAAACCAACAGTGAGTGGGCTGGGAAGGGCTGAACTGAACTGTTGTGTATCTTCTCAATGGAGCAATAGTAGTGCAACAAAACAAACCTCATGGGATTGGATTGTGTGCTATCCTGGATCTCTCGGGTGCTGCCACTGTCTTTTGACACCAATTCACCATCCCAGCTGCTCCAGCAGAACCCAGGTTGGGAGCGCTGCCAGGGTGGGAACAGCGGGGAAACCAGGCGAGGAGCACGAATCAGTGAACGGGTTGGTTATTTGTTAGCAGCAAACACTGTACAACACTGCTCTGCAGAGGCAGCAGAGGAGACTTTTTTCTGCAGGACATTGTAAATCTGCGCACATTTCCACTTCTGGCGCTCTCTCCGTTTCTCACTCCTTTCCTCTCTTGTTCTCTTTCTACCCTTCCCCTTCTTTCCTTATTGCAATGCTTTTCCCAAGCTAGATTTTTCTGTGAATTAGGTTTTAATGCCTCCTCATGAGAGGAAGTTTTTCAAGTTTTATATTTCCATCAATTAAGATTTCTTGCTTATCACCAGTAAAACTGGAGTTTTGATTAAATATGATCCAGCAGCTCTAAGCACATAGTTTGTATTAATTTCAGGGCCTCATTATATGCCAGTGGTATTTATATGGGCTTATATATCAAATATACTGTGTGTATATAAGCAGAGACTTTCAGAACAAATACTAGATAAAGGAGCCATAAGAAAAGAAAATGGAAGAAAATCTCTCACTTGGTCCATCCATAGAGCATTTACTGAGCCCGTTCATGAAGGTCGTGGAGAAAATGGTGGGGAAGGGACATGTTCAGGGACGAGGAGAGCCCTGGGAATAGCAGGATCAAACCTGATGCTCCTGCAGCAGGACAGCCAGAAGGTGCAGAGGCTCATGGCATGAGACTCACTGCAGACCATTGTCCGCTCTTCTGGATGAGTCGTGGGGAGAAAGCACTGATGGACCAATACGTTTTCAAGAGGGCACCTGTTCATTTAATGAAATAGTTCAATGTGCTGAGGGTTGCACGTTTTTATTCACTGTTCATTCCCAACACGGCCTTCTTCTTTGAAGGCACTCTGGCTGTGCAAGCGCTACGTAATGTGGGGGAATGCCCAGGGGTTTGAGTGCTAACCATTAGTGCTCTGGGACAGCCTGGGGCCTCTGCATTGCACAGACCCTCTTGTGGGTTTGATTGGAACTCCCTCCTACTGAGAAAGCATCATTTATTTATAATCAAAACCCAAATGAAACAAAGATTACAGGAATATATATTGGTGACCTTGACAAAAAGGCAGCTCCAGTGCTTGGAGAAATACTCTATGGAGAGCATCACCTGACAGGGACCAGAGGGGCTGTTCTGAGTACAGGAGTGGCAGGACATCCCCTCTCTCTCATGGCTGGGGCATTTGGAAGAGATAACTCAGACCAGGTTAATAGTCCAGCAAGGGGTCAGAGAGCCCAGCAGGGAGTCACCCCTCAGGTGCCTGGGAGTCTAACTCCCCAGTCCCAAGTACACATCTTGGTATGAAAGCAGATGTGGAAAAAGATAAAATAAAATAAACATTGGTGACCAAAAGACATGGTTCTTATGTCTATAAAAGCCCACGCAACTATCACAGGGGCAGAAGTCTCTTACACGCTCCTTGGAACGTGTGAGAAGATTTCTCCCTGAAAGCTTGGACACAACTTCAGGTCACTTTCCTGGGAATTGAGAGAGGATTTTTCGATGTGTACTCCATTGAATCCTAAGTTTTATTATTTTTTAGCTAGCAGTATTTAATGGTACCTTTAGCTCCACGTGTATAATACCAATATTCCCTTTTTGTCCTATCCCTGTGTAGTAATAGTTTGTTTTAATGTCTGTTAGTTTTGTGTCTATCAATAAATAATTCATTTTATAAAAGACCAAATCAGCCATTATTAAAGAACTTGTGGCTGAGAGTGGATCTTGGGGTGCTGGACACCTCAATAATGCAACTGCCTGCTGCCAGAGGCCCGGGCAAAAGGCAAGAGCTGATTTAAACCTACATCATCCGTTCATAGCAACAGGTTTCAGGGTTGTTACTGTTCTGTGTTTGCGTAAAATAACCCTGGTGGTGCTTTACAGGTCATTAGAAGGAAAATATTGACAGCAGAAGCCAGTACTCAACCTGACCCCACACAGCAGATACAACTGGATGCTCTCCCTCTCTCCATCACTATGTTCCTCTCTGTCTTGTGCCCTGTGAATGAGCTGGAGCTGGTGTAAACTGCTGTTCAACCACCTGGCTGGCTCTGTGTGCAGGCTGGGCTGCACGGTGTGGGACACCAGCATCTCCCAGAGGAGGGACAGAGGGATTTCCCAGAGGAGGGACAGTAGGATTGCCTAGAGAAGGGACACTGGGATCTTTCAGAGGAAGGACAGCAGAGCAAGCAGCCCAGCACAGCTCATGTGGGTGGGGCACATGACACTTTTGGCTCATCAACAGCCATGCGGGTACCTGAGCAGGGTACTGGCTACCCACAGGTACAAAGACTTGGACGGAGAGGAGGATGCAACCTTTGTGAGTCTGGACATATGGCAGCATTAGATGAATTCGTGTTCAGCAGAAGCTGCCCCAACAAACTCCAGGGAGCTGTAAACTTGCTTGCTCAGGTTAAAGACGTGCTTTTTTTTACATAAGCTTTTCTAACACCATAGCCCAGGGAGTGCTTTGAATTTGTACCTCTGCCCTCTCTTCCCAGTAGTTCACTTCCACTGTAGTTAAAATTAAACAGAAAAATCCAGAGGACTACAAAAAAGAGAAAAGGTCTAAATTCTGTTCTGCTTCCTGTCACAGCTCCCTATCATCTCACCAAGACTTTTTCTAAGTCTTGTTTGTACTTGTTTGTCACTGGAATCAGTAAGATGCTGCTGCCCTTAAATGTAGTTTACATCTGGTAGTGCTGCTGAGATAAGCGGGGACTCTGCTCTCCTCCTGCCCCCTGTTTGTCCCAGTCTGGGCATAGCACAGCCTTGGTTCCAAACACATTGACTGAGGTGAGTGAGGTCAGGGACACCGACCCCCCTCACAAACCTTCATATGGGTCAGGATCAGGGCAGGCAGCATTGGCTATGCAAGTCCTGGGTAGGGGGGCACAGGAGCAGAAAGTGAGGAGCAAGGTTGTGAGTACTGGCCAGAGGATCCACATGCTGGTAGGGTCTGAAGGGCTGGAAGAGGAACTTCGTTAACAAAGTGGGGTAGGGCACCGGCACCAGCCTTCCCTGCATGAGCAGTCAGGCACCATAGGGCATGTGGCTTAATGACTTTGACGTTGACCTTGGGGACGAGGAAACACCTTGCCCAGCTCTTTTCTCAGCCTGCCTGGGAAGCAGCCCCTGGTGATTGACCATAGAAGGCTCTTAGGGAGATGAGCACACCTGTTGGGAGCCAGGCAGTAGCATCCATCCCAGCAGGTCTCCTGTATCCATCCCTACCTGCTAAGCTCAATGCCAAAGTTGCCACTGGCAGCTCGTCCTGCAGGGTGTCCAGCAGTGCTGCAGCTCCTCCTTGCCTGTTCTCCATTTCAGAGCTGTAATGATGAGCTCTCCTTTTCCATTTGGTTTAATGTCTTGCCAAAAACACATCTGGGCAGCATGCCTCCATCATACCATCTGACAGAGATTAACTTTTCCCCTTTGCTTATGCATGCATAAACTTCCGCTTTTCTTTTATTCCTTTGGTAAACTGCATTATCTCAACCTACTAGTTATTTTCCATCTTATTTCTCTCCCCTGTCCTGCTGGGAAGGGGAGTGATAGAGTGGCTTGATGGGCACTTGGTGACCAGGCAAGGTCAACCCACTACCCACATGCAGCACCATTAGCTTCCTCAAATATTTCAAATTATTTAGTTTAAAATACATTTGAAAGTGTCACAGCTTGCTAGGGTGGAATAGTGTCTTCTTCAAATAAGTAGAAAAATGTTGATTTCAGAAGTGGAAGGTTGGATTTTAAGATTAGAATGATCTAACAACCTCATATGCAATATCTTCTACAATGTCTTTGGTTGGTTCTTGTCCCAAGCCCCAAACTCCCAGGTATTATATAGAAACTGTCCCTGCAAGATTCCAATCTGCACTAACTCCCACCAAAGGAGAATCATTCCTAACTATTGGAACAACTGGTCAGGGGCCACTTAATGTTTCAAAGACATTTTATGCCTAGTTTTCTACTTTGAAATTATGGTTTTGAATCCTGTAGGATGGTTTGCAGACCGCATTAGGGTATAAATAGAACAATTTAAAGTAACTTGATACGTTGGCTTTTCTGTGATTTTACTTGTTAGGAATCCTAATCCAATGACAGAAAGCAAAAAGGAGAGATCAGATATTAAGATTACAGGTTTTACTAAGACGTTGAAAAGAAATCAAAGTAAAACCATTGGTTTGAAGCTGTTAAGCAGTACATTCCCTCTGCTATGTGTAGTTTTGCCTCTTTGATGCCAGTGGCTCCAGAAGCCATCTCTCATAACAGGTTCTTGTTTTACCTGGAGCTCACGCAAGGCTTGGAATTTAATTATAGTTCTAATATTCTTGCTAATGAATTTGAGCATAATTACGGAGTGGAATGATTTCAGAGGTACTTTATGTGAATAATAATTGCTGTCTTCAAATGTTGGGTCACTGGCTTCCTCATGGAGCCCTGGGAGGGAGCACGGAGGGGAGCCCAGCGAGTCCTGCCAGGCAGAGGGATGAGGCACTGGGAGAATCATGGGGGCTATACCTATGACACATTTCCCTGTGGCTGGAGGCCATGGGGACTATACCTATGACACATTTCCCTGTGGCTGGAGGCCATGGGGACACCAAGATGGCCAGGAGAGGGGTGCTGGTCTGGGGGCCTGCCTGAGGCTGCCTGTCTGAGGCCTGGCTGCCTTCCCGTTGGGCTGTCAGTGTGTGCCACAGGCAGATGTGGGGATGCCCAGTCCTCAGATCTGTCCAGAGAGGTGGGATTCAGCCAGCAAAAAGGCCTGGGAGTACCAGGGCAGGGCTTTATCTCGCAGCAGGCTGTGGCACTGCCGAGCCACAGTGGCGATGTGCATGAAAACCCATTAAATGGTGGTCATGGACAAGTGGATGCTCCTTGGAATTATGTCTGGTGGAGAGTAAATAGGTGTTCCAGTAGAACAGCAGGTAGAAGGACACTCAGGAGGCTCCAGCTGTCAAATGGGCCAGGGTAACTTGAACAGAGAACAGAGACCCTGAATTTTGCAGTATCTGCACAGCTAATAAAAAAAACCAGAATTATGTTCCTTCAGGCAAAATAGCATGGCTGCTTCTCTGCCTCTTTTTCTTGTCTCATTTTATGCTTGCAAGTCATTCCAGGAGTCTGAGACATGACATTTCTCTTCATATGGTCTCTGTCTTAAGGCAAAATTTAACCTCTGAGACAGCTTATCAGTTTGAGAAGTTTTGCAAAGATCAATACAAATGGCAATGATTATTGAAATGAAAGCTTGTGGGTTACATTGAATTAATGCAGTATCTGCATTGAGATGTGTTTTCTTTCTTCTGAATAATTTAATAAAGTTCGAATCTCCTCTGAGAGAAAGAATTAATTGAGCAAAATGTTAATTAAGGAAAATTATTTTTTTCACAGCACAGTTCTTCAAATGAAATAACATTGAGTGAAATGACTGAAGTTTACCTTGATTAAAAGTGGTGTTGGTGTTTGCAAAGTCTCAGAGTGTGTGCACTCTCTGTGCCTGCTTCTCCGGGTGATGATGCCATTGTGAGCATCCCGCAATTCCTTCTTCAGCCCTTCTGGACAGGGGCGAATGGGAGATGCATGTTTACATCCTTATGTTTACTTATTTAAATTTCAGACTACTTCCTTGCCCTCATTCTCATCAAAACACCGACTGGTTAGCAAAACAGGTCAGATATGGGATATGTTTCCATGTGTGATTTACCAGGATTCCTGTAGCCTCACATCCAGTGGTAAAATGTACATTCATACACAAACATATTGGTACATGTAAAGAGAGACAGTAGAATCACAGCCTGTACTGAAGCTGCCTGCACCATGCAGTGATCGATCTGTACAGACACACCGACACAATCGTCATTCATTCCCATGGACACTGAGATCCACATGCACAGCACATGGGAATTTGAACCCCTAAGAATTCCTAACCTTTCCCAGAAAAGGCTGGGTGATGAAAACCAGCAGGACCCTATGGAGGAAAGGGAGGGTAACAGGTTCAGCAGCTGTGCCAAATGATGACGGAGAGTACAGGAACAAAGGAACAGAGGAAATGGCCTGGGTGTCCTGGGTGTGACTTTCTCTAATGTTTAGGTAATGCTTCCAGATTGCTGTAAAAATTAGAGGTAAACTGGTGTTTATTTTGTGCTATGATTCGCTCTTATCAAAAGAGGCACAAGCAGAATACCCCTCCTGCTGCCAAGGACACATCACCCTATCACACATGGTAGGGAACACACTGCATCCCTATGGATAAACCGTGTGCATAAGAAATGAGTAAATAAGTAGGACTTGAAAATGTATTTGATCTGTTATCTTGCAAAGTATGGGAGGAAAGGCTTAGAAAATTCCTCATAACATTATTGTGACTTGGCTTAACTAGATGAAGCTCATGGGCTGTGGCCTCCCTAAGCTGTGATGTGGCAGGCATTCACTTTCCTGCAGTTATTCTCTTGTCATAGTGCAACACCCATGATTCTTCCTCGGGCTCTTTGCAGCATCTCTCTGCCTCAGACACTCTGAAACTGCCTCCCCAGGCCCCAGTCCTGCCATGCCCCATGGCCCTGTGAGCCATCCCGCTGGGGGTCAGCCCACTCTGATTTGGGTCAATGGCCAGGAAATGAGCTCCCAAGCATGAGGGTAGTGGGAGCAGAGGATGTGAGTTAGCAGTTGCTGGGTCCCCTCTGGCTGCTCCTCTGCTGACCTCAGTGTCTCAGCACATTCGTCCCAATTGCTGTTGAGGCTCATGCACAATAAACAGGATCTCCCCTCCCCTCCCCTCCCCTCCCCACAAGGGGTACAGCCCTGCCATGCAGTAACTTAGAGTATTGACTCTTGAAAAAGAGAGTCGAAGTCTGGACTTTGGAATTAATTATTACTAATCAAAGTATGTAAATTCATCAACACGTTCATCAGTGGCTGGCTGATGCAGAAGTGCACATCACCACAGAGTTGTGCACATCACCACAGAGTTGGGCAAGGGCACACACACACCTTGGGCAGGCAGGCATGCTCTGTTCCTTTGCACCTTGCTTTAGTGAGTGGCTACAGAGGTAAATTACTGATTCTCTAATTTGGTGGTGGTGTCGTCTGTGGATGTGGAGAGTTGGTTGCAGAGACATTTTCCAGCAATTTGCTGGTGTCTGTGTGAAAGTCCTCGCTTTCACACGTTCTTCAACAGTTAGAGAGTTTTGTAAACTATCTGCAGGTGCAAGATTGTTATGCAGTATTGTTATGACTAAGACTGAAGAATGTCTTGGAATGAGTGTTGTATGGTTTCACCAATCATTCTGGAGAGGTGGATGGTCGATGACCAATGACCGTACACCATTCAAGCAAACTAAGGGATATAAATGAGTCTGTAAATTAATAAATAATTCCATTTCATCCTGGATCAAGTCTATGTCGTTTCCTGCCATCCCCGGGACAACAGCGACAGTCGACAGTTGTCTGCACAGGGTGATGTGTAATGAAAGTGAAATGAACTCTGAGGATAAGGCACATAGCAGACAGTGAGAGAAGGAGCATTTCTTTGATTTTAGACAAATCCTCCCTTCAGTGTTCTGCTTTTGATCTTTGCATGGAAGGGCAAGTTTTATGTAAGACAAACGTCTATCAAAGTTTTATTTTAAAAGCATGCTTTCAACAGAAGGTGGCACACTGATTAAACGTGACATTTGAAGCAAAGCAGCCTAAACAGCCCAGGAATGCAGAAGGATTAAATTGAGGCCTCACATGAAAACTATTACTGTGTTATTAGGCAAGCGTAGCCTTTCAGGCAATGAAGTTTGGGTGCTTTTAATCCATGCTGACAGACAATAGTTAGTATTTGCACACTTGTAATATTTTTTCTGCTCTCTTTTCTGGTTAATAGAGCATGACAGTGCACAAAACATACTTCAGTGGCTCTACTCGATGTAATTCTGGGAGCAAATAACAGTTATCTCTTGGAAACAGTGGCTGGCTCTTGGGGATCGTTTGAAAAGCCTCGTTTATGGTCCTAACTGAGGTGTTTCAGAGCTCCTGGGAACCAAGGGCACAGAACCAATCGCTCAGGACCTGTATCATCGGTATCGCCACAGTATCTCAGGCTAGAATAAAGCCTGGGAATGCACAGAATCTGCGCACTCAGGAGATTCTGGGAAAAGGCACTGAGGGCTGCAGCTGATGGAGGACTCTTACATGGGCACCACAGCTGCCCTCATGATGCCCACAGCATCCCTCAGAGCAACAAGAGCGAGGGTGAAATATAGCAAATTCCTGGGAGACAAGCACAACTCTCAATGCGTGTTCAGTCCAAAGAGAGGGAGAGCTCTTTTGCATTACTCTGTGCTTCGCAAAGCCATTCCAAGGTCATTGTCTTTTCTGAACTGTCATCGCAGTTCAAGGCACCATGAGAGTCCAGCTCAGCACTATACACATTTCTTGTTGATCACTATTTCCTTTTGTCCAATCCATTCTCTTGTCTACAGTCAGAAAGGTCAAAGAGCCACATTCGTTGCTGTAAAAAATTGTCTGTCAGAAAGAAGTAGTGAACTTTAAGGAACGTGAGTGATTCACAGAGGATCAATCCCAGTTTCTATTAGTCTGTAACAAGAGTGTCTATTCTCACCTTTGCACTTCCGATGGACATAAACATGAAAAAATCAAGTGAACCTTCTAATTTATTTCCATGTTATATAGTTCATATCAGAGACCCAACTGGCACATGCAGGCGCTTCTTCATTCTTTCCAGGGTGCAGCTTACAAAGCACAGGAGAGAAAAACGAGCCAAAGCACAATGGCAGGTGTCAGCAGCACCACAGACATAGGTCTCTGTTCCAGCAGCCATGGGAGCTCTATGCCACTGTCCCTGCTGTGTGCAACTGGATCAGATCAGTCAGAAGAGAGTGTGCTCTACTGGAGCCTTCGGCACTGCTGACACTGGACAGCCAGCCAGGGGAGGGCAGGTGGCTGAAGAGAGGCCCTGGTTCCCTTCCTAGACAGAAGGACCTGGCCAACCCACAGTCCTGCCCTCCCTCAGGCTGCTGGGTCTGTCCATGTGTGGTGCCGAATCTCCCACGAGCAGAACTGTGCTTGGGTCAACATCTGGCCAGAAGCTCCTGAAAGAGCACCCTCTTATGAGGTTTGATGGTTTTACCCAGCAAGAAAGTCACTGGGCTGCTGTCCATCCAGGGTAAATGCATTGTTAATACTTGTCCTTATTTTAAACCAAACTCTCTTCCCCCTTCCTCTACCATTTCTATCCAGGCAGGGGAGTGCAAGTGCGAGTGCAGATGAACATCCTCTTGCTGAAATATTCTGTCCTACCCCAGCTCCCTGGTGACTGATGGGCCAAGCGGGACAGCAAGGGGTAAATACTGGCAGCGCTGAAGATTCTGCAGGTCATCCAGGTTCTCATTAGAGACCTGAGTCTCCAGTCAGTGGACTAGCATTGTTAATGGCCCTCTACTGAGATAGTGACTGTGGCACACTGAATACCCAGCCATTAGAGACCAGTGTGTTACAAGACCAAAGTCACATTGAAAGTCAGAAAATGGTATCGGGGTAAAATCTTCAGTGCCTCCTAATTAAATAAATGGTTCTTTGAATCATGAATGGTAAGAGTTTTAAATAGGGCTGACATTAAAATGTTCAGGAAGAGGCTTTGTGCAGATTGATGAGGTCTGAGCAGGGAGAACTGTGGAAACTTGTTATGGGAAAGTACCACCCCATTCAGCATCAAGACCCTACAGGGACTGCCAGGGGGCTGGCACCTGTGGGTGGGACACACGATGCCTTTGGATCTGGGCTGAGCCCCATCTTCTGCTCCTGAGGCTTGTCCTGGTGTGTGATGGCTGGATCTGCCCTGGCCCAGGGCTGACTCCTGCCACTTGTGCAGGGGTGGGCTTGGAGGACAGTGAAGCACCTGCAGCCCACCTTGTCCTCTCCCAGGGGCTCACCCACAAGCACTGTTTTGACAGCATTTTCCTACACTATTAACTAGAAAAAATGGATTGTAGGAGAGAGTTCTTCTCTGTTTGCTCCTTCATGGGAATGGCCAGGAGAGCTGCCCTTCCTAGTGTGGTACCAAAATCAAGAAAACCCTCCTCACTCACTGAGAAGGGGCTGGGGAGGGGCAGGAGCCAGATGAGGATGTCTGGCTGTGCAAAGACCTTCTCCTGACACTGATTCATGTGATGAGACTGTTATGCCAGGGTATTTACCATGAGATCAGGTCTCCAGAGATGATGGCACATGGCCGGTGCATTTCTAGGGCCACCAGCTGCAGCAGGTTGCTGCTCCTGGGTGGAGCAGTGAGGGAACAGCAGCAAGCACTGCTGCTGGAAGTGGACCCCCTTACAAATTGCCTGGAGAGATCCTGAATGCCAGAGTAATTCTGGAGGTGGGAACATTTTTGCTAATTAGAGCAAGAGTGGGAAAGTGGAGCAGGCGGGTTCCACCTCCATATTTGCGCTGCACAATCCAACATTTCCTTCACTGCCCAGAGTCCTTCCTGTTCCCTTAATGCCTTGCCTGGAAAAAATAACACATTGGAACAAGATCATGGCTGCAACAACTATAGTTACATCACAAATAATAAAGGACAGGAAGTGCTGCTGACCCAGGAGGCAGCACCGTGCTCAGACCAGCCATGGAGCAGGGGGACGGGTCGATCATCAGAGCAGAGCTGGTGGGCCCCTGGACTCACACCTGGACTTGCACTTCGACTAGCACTGCAAAAAGAGATGAGAACAGGATCCTACTAAAGAGTGTGACACAGGCATGAAGAGTCTTTGCATGTGAGATGTGGCTATAAGGGGGGAAGAAGCTCAGCTCATAACTCTTCACTCAAACTGTGACAGAGAGTCTGCTCAGGTCTGCATCCTGCCCTGGAAACACACATGGGATGTGCACTAGCAACTGACATTTTTAGCAACGTAAAAATATGAATAATGAGCAAAATTTGATTTAGTATTGATCTCATTAGAGAGCTTTAGTACTGATTTAATAAAAGAGAGTGTCTGTGCCATATGCTCAGCTGGTGGAATAAGTCATTTGGTTAGAAGAGAGAATCCCAAAGGCATTCCTGCCCAACCTGGAAAGTGAACCTGAACAGCTGCTGTATGGCAGCTCTGTGTGCTTTGGGCAATAGCTTCCCCCCAAAATAGAGAAAATGATGACGATCACAGAACAGCTGGCAGGAGACGCCCACTGAGGGCTGCGTAATTCCACTTGGAGAGTGAGAGATGATCTTATGCGGGGCCAGCATATAAGACTGATTTCACCCCATGCACAGATGTAAGACTTGGATAAAGGAGAGTGGTCTCGATCCTTTGGAACACTGAAGTATATTGCTTTGGAAGAAAAACTGCTCTGTCTAATGCACATCACTGGAAGGCTGCCAGAGATCGCTGGGTCCTCTCCACCAGACAGCTTTCCAGCTGCTCTTCCCCAGGCTTGGAGCATTCCATGGGGTTGTTTTGACCCAAGTGCAGGACCCAGCACCTTACCTTATTGATTCTTATACTGTTGGTCTTGGTCCATTGAACCAGCCTGTCCAAATCCCTCTGAAGTGTTTTCCTGCCCTCTGGTAGATCAACACTTCTACCCAACCTAGTGTCATCTGCAACTGACTGAGGGAGCACTTGATCCCCTTGCCCAGATCATTGATAAAGATATTGAACAGAATGCTATCACTATGCAAATTGATGTATCATTAATAATTAAGGTGCATTTTTCCTTGACCAAGTCTGGCAAATATCCTATTTCCATTTCATGAGATGTGCGTCCCCAAAAACTTTCATAAAGGGGAGAACACTCACTGTGTGAATGTTCTCCATTCCCTGGTACTAACCAGTTTTTTGCTGGTCTAGATTTGGGGAAAATTGGTTTGACATGGAAGAGAGTGTTGGAATTTTTCTTGACTATTTTTTCCTCTCTCTCTCTCTCTTTTTTTTTGTTGTTGTTTTTGTTGTTGTTGTTGTTGCTATGGAAAAAGCCCTTCCTTATTTGAAGTACTTTGATGGTACCATTTCCTATTAAGGTTCACATTTTCTTGCTGTCTTCACCACCCCATGCTAGTCACAGTACCTCCAGTGGTCACTGCCCCTGCACTGCCCTGGGGGTTGACATTTCTTTATTACAACAGAGTTAAAACTGACATTTCCCCCAGATCACTTGTTCTTCACAGTAGCGGTGTAATAGGACAAGCAGAGCTCTCAGGCTCTTTGGTGCTCACAGCCTCAGGGGGCTGTTCTGCTCCTCAGCGACCCCCCTCGCCTTCTGCCAGCAAGGGGGCGGGACAGTGGAAAACAGGCGGTTTTGGGCCTAGTGGTCATCAGCATCCAGATTCTGCTTCATCCAGTATTTGTAAAACTTTTGGGTAAAAAAATACGTTTTTTTTCCCCTCTCCTACACCTCTTCCTATCGTTATTAATCTCAGATTAAGATCTACCGAAACTGTTGGCCATGGACTCACGGGCAGGTCTTGTGGTAAGTGGAGGGAAAGGAAGAAATACACAAGACTTTTGAACATACACTTGAGGTAGGCAGATCCTCAATAGACAGGTCAGATTTATTCATTTTGGCAAATAGTTATGCCATGGGCTTTAGGGAAGTGCCTTCTTTAGGATGTGAGGCTTGGTCAGTGAGGCATGCAGTACACAGTGCTCCTCATTCATTTTGATCAGACACCAGAGAGGACAGAAGGAGTGCTTGGACTAAATTTTATAAATCTTGTTTCACTTCCCTGCTAAAACTGGCAAACTCTTTGTCAAACTTCTGAAAAAAACAGGGCATCAATGTTTGACAAGAGTTATGATTGCTGAATTAATGCTAGTAATCATATTACCAGTTTATCTCCATTTATTCTATTAAAAGCTCTACATTATTCAAGACACACCTGTGCACATTATTTTCAGAGATATCTCAGACTTGTTAAAATTTTCTCAAGTATCTAACAGTAGGTGTAGACTTCCCTTTGCATTTCTATTGTTTCTACCTCCCAGCTGATGATTGATGTTCTTTTCCATCATCACGTTGGAGTCAGAATCTGTGCTGATGAATGTTGCTGTTTGTCGTTTGCCTCCCACTCAAGATTCTCAGCAGGATCCTAATGCCGATAACCGAGAACCTGGGACTCCTCTTTCACACCCGGCTTTATTTGTCAGCGCTTAATGGCTGCAGCAATTAACTTTGTTTTCACTGACTTTTCTCAGCTATTCCGCTGCTTTTAATGCAAATTTCATATGAGAAGGCACTTAAGTGTTTGGAAAAATAGATCAACAATATAAGGATATCCCTTCCTGAAAAATTAGAAATTATGCATATCTCAGTTTTATATTCTGAGATTAGGGTCAGGTTAAGGGTAGTGAAAATCTTTAAGAAGCCAATGTCTATGCAGGTCTGTATGGATGTCTCCTAAGGTGCTCTCAAAAAAACCAGAAATGCATAAAAAGGCAGAAAAAGGCCAATTAATTGATCAACAGCAAGACGCTCACTGAATGTTGAACACATTTTCCAGCGGTGACCCAAACGTGTGCAAGAAGGGTCGAAGCTGGGAAGCAAGGGTGAGCACTAAAACCAGAGGGTGCAGCAGAGTTGCTGCCGTAGGCGAGGGGTGTCCATCACCAGGGACCATGCGTGGTGCAAAGAGCAGAAGGTGCAGTACAAGAGAACATTGACTGTGACACGAAGTCTGGACCTCGCTTTGACCAGATGCTGCCAGTGTGGGGTTCACTGGGGCTTTTGTGGAACAGGATACAGGAGCTTTCATCTGGGCACAAGGGCCAACACTCTGAGTAAGAAAGGAAGTTGTCTTTGCTTTAGAGCTTGCTTGTGGTTAATTTTAGCCTAAGTCTGACGACAACTCTGCCTCTCCACCAGGCTCAACGGCATGTCCGTGTTGTAGGCTACGACAAGATGATATAAGCGACGATGCAATGATAACTGGACAGGTGCAAAGAATTGCAGCAAAACCTCTGTGACCTCGTTCATGCAGTAATGAATGATGGCATGGACAGAGAGCTTTGGATCCTGGATGTTTGACCAGAAGATCAATGAAATGACAAGTATAGCTAGTCTGATTTCTTCCAGACCTTTTCCAATCACCTTTTACTTCTTCACAATTGTGTCTGTTGTCTGTCTTGCTCTTTGCACTTCCCATGTGCTCTTACGTTTTGTTAAAAGGAAGAAAATAAATAAAATTATTTTCCCCCAGGAACTCACAAGCTCAATTTTGCTGCATCAGCTTTGTGATAAGTTAGCTTTGGGAAACAACTGTCAGTGTATTTCTCCTGCTCTATTTAGGTCAAAATCAGCTGTGCCTCTTAACTGAAATGTTTTAAGCTTGTTTTTGTCAGGTAATAAAATTGTGTTGCTTTCTATAACTAAATTCCTTGTGATGTCTATTTCAAAGGCTGACATTTCTAATGCACTAACAGCCTAAGCAGTAAAGAGCTATTCAATTCCAACTGTAAACTCATCCAGAGATGCTTTAAAGATCTAAGAAAAAGTCGTCAAGGACATCGACATGATGATGTGGATCCTTCACACTAATACTGTCCAAGACACTGTTTCAGCAGAGGAGAGAAGGGATTTGGTGTCCAAGTTCATTTAGCAAAGTCAGTAATCTTTGCATCTCATGGATAGCAGGAGCTTACAGGCTAAAACCAATCACAACGGGGAAGCTTGAGAAAGCAGTGAATTAGAATAAAAGACTGATAAAGTCTACAGAAATTTTCTACATTTTCTGTTTATTTGGAGTCCCAGGTTGGTGCTCTTCTGTGGAATTCCTGCTTACAGATTTCGTTTTGTGCATTCACACAAATGGTTTGTTTTAGGGTCGTTATTTATTTATTTATTATTGTGTGAAACACCACCAATGTTTTTTTAACTTTATCTTAGTGCTAAATTATGTCACCTGGCAATTTTCAAAGTCTGCTGGCATTCTTGGCCCTATTGAAGGGTCTGTCTATGTATTTCCTGCACCTTTTGCTTTCCTGAGATGCTGTTCAGGCACTGACTGTATTGTGGGGCTGTCTGTCCAAAGGTCAGGGGTGGATCATGTAGTGCACCTGACTGCAGAGCCACAGGCAGCACTGGGTTCTTGCTGTGGGAGCTCAGCGTCGCAGGTGGGGTGTCAGCCAAGGTGTCCCCATGGCTCTGGGATGGCTGTCCCCTCATGGTCCTCCCTGATGAGAAATGCTGATCTTCACCACATCATCTGAGCCCAATGGAACTGTCCCAGGATGTCATCCTCTGTCATGCCAGATGGCTACACCACCTGCTCTTGGGGGCTGTGGTGTGGCGGGGAGAGGCCACCCCAACCCACGCCATTGGCAGGTGGGTCTGTAAAGGCCTGTTGACCTCAGCCCTCTGGTCTCTGGCATGGGCACTAGAAGATCCCTGACACACTGTGCCCTGTAGAAATCAAATGTTGCTTCCTCTTCTTTTCCCACTCTATTTTATAAACATTTATGTATTTTATAAACATTTTCCAGAACATGTTGTCTCTGCCAGCTGTTAGAAGTAAACTCTGTTGTTTTCATTTCCCCTCAGCCTGTCCTGAGGCACGTGTTGTTTCAAGGCATTTGGCTCTCATCAAGACTTTATTTGCCAAGGCTGTAGATACGTTTGTGATTTTTTTTAATGAATTCAAATTTTTATTTGCCTTACAAATACGAACAAGAAGGAAAAAACTCTCCCAGTTCTGCATTCCTTGTAACAAATGTCTGTGTGGAAAGGTAATGGGGAAACCTTTAAAAGAGGAAAGCGTGGGAGTGGCAGCAATATCCCACCAGAGAGCTTGGCCCTGGTGCCGCTGTGGCTCCATGTGCGAGCTGTGACTGTGTCTACTGGAGTGCACAGTCATCCACACAAGGCGCCTCTCTGTATAGCAAGGGAAGACCTTTAAATTGCTTAATTTTCAGGTTAATTGCACGCTTGCAGCTTCATTGCTTTCATAAATATAAGGTGCCATAACTACTGAATCCTGATGCTTTTCCATGTATGATGTCCCTGGAACAGCTGCCCCGTGGTTTGGTACCTGTGGTGTGGAGTGCCAGCTGTTTCCATGGCAGCTCCATCACACCAGCCCAAACTCATCCATCCTCAAAAACTTCAATGGCATTTCCTAGGAATGATTAACTGCATGTGACAATCTTGCTGGTGTTTTTGCATCAATTCCTTCAAAGAAGACACGGAGACAACATGCAATTGTCTGTTGTTCAGTTGTCGAAGCTCTGTGATTATTTTCTCTATAAACCAAAGGGAGCCCAGCATTAGCTTGCTGCTTTCTAAACTGCCAGTGGACAATTTGGATCTTTGCTACAGAAACCAAGTGAAGCAGAGCACTTTTCTGGGGATGCTGAACGGAGGTGAGTGCTCTCAGAAATGTTTGAAATCTGCACACCCCAGAGGAGTGGTGGAGGACAGTGCACAAACTCTTCTAGGCAAATTACAGTTTCCAAAAGCAAGTTTTGCCCTCGGAGACCTGCTTCAGAGATGCACCCCTGGGCTCTCGTTGGACTGGAAATTGCTTGAACCAGGGGCTGAAAAATCTGAAGATCTTTCATCCAAGATCTTGGTTTGCCACCATGAGTGTGACAAAGAAAAACAGCCCCCAAAATGATTATTGCTTTGAAATTTTGTTGCTTGTTGGTTGTTTTCGTTGATTTTTTAAAACCTTTTTTCAGATGTTCCTGTTAAGCTCAATGCTCAGATAGAGCAGGTGGAGGGAGGTGAACCTGCCCCTCTACACAGCACTAGTGAGGCCACATCTGGAGAACTGCGTCCAGAGATGGGCTCCCCAGCACAGGAGAGACATGGACAGACTGGAGAGAGCCCAGTGAAGGGCTCTGGAGAACCTCTGCTGTGAGGAGAGGCTGAGAGAGCTGGGATTGCCCAGTCTGGCAGAGAGGAGGGTCCAGGGAAACTTGATTGTGGCCTTTTAATATTTAAAAAGGAACCATAAGAAAGACATTTTAGCAAAGCCTGCTATGATCATGCTGCCCGAGGGCAGGGCTAGATGGGCTATTAGGAAGAAATTCTCCCTTGTGAGGGTGTGGAGGCACTGAGGTTTCCCAGAGAAGTTGTGGCTGCCCCACCCCTGGAAGTGTCCAAGGCCAGGTTGGACGCGGCTTGGAGCAACCTGGGATAGTGGAAGGTGTCCCTGCCCAAGGCAGGTGGGAGGGACTGGATGGGCTTTAAGGTCTCTTCCAACCCAGACCACTCCATGATTCTGTGATCCCCCACACCATCCCAGTGCAACAAACCCTCCATGGTGCAGACTTGTGGAACAACCTCAACCCTCTTAATGGAGTGGAGCAGCTCTGTCAGAGCTGCATTGTCACATTCTCCTGTCTGGGGCTCCCCAGGTCAGCACAAAAAATAACAACTTGTGGAGCTGTTTACAGGTTGAGGCCAATATGTCTTGTTCTTAAGAGATGCTGTGGATTGTGGAGGAACCAAGTGCAACACAGTACTTCAAGATAAGTGTGTATAAAACATTAATTACATCTGTTTACAAACAATAACAAATAATTTCTCAAACGTACTTTGAGTATTTGTTTTTACTGCTATCATGTTATTTTCTATTTTCCTTTATAACACCAGCAGAAAAATGGGAAAGCACTTTTCCATCAGTCTGTCTGGAGAGTACAGAAAATACTTCATTTAGAGCTTTTGCAGCTCTATCTTATCTTTTCCTTTCTGAAGGATTGGATCATTAAT
The DNA here is from genome assembly GCA_013398015.1 of Oreocharis arfaki. Classification (NCBI taxonomy): domain Eukaryota; kingdom Metazoa; phylum Chordata; class Aves; order Passeriformes; family Paramythiidae; genus Oreocharis; species Oreocharis arfaki. The sequence goes on along the minus strand of VZRR01002472.1, from coordinate 103,928 downwards.
TATGTATTCCAGCATGACATGAAATATTTAACTCATGCTCTTTAATTCCAGTTCAACTTCCCATACAAAAAAAAAAAAAGAGTTTGAGCATAGAAAAGACCAGGTACATAGACACAAATCCACTAGTGCTTGTATCAGCCTTCCCCTACCCAGGTCCCAGATCAATAGGGCTGAGGCCTCAGAAGGCTTCAGGTGGTCAGTGCTGGTCTGTGTGCCATTCCCTTAATTACAGGAGAGACTTGGCTTCAGTGGATGGATTGTGCAAATATGGGTTCAAGCTTGATACTCTGAGCAAATGCCTGGAGATTTCTAAAGGTTGTGAGGAAATGACACGAGAAAGACAAAGGGCAATAACTATTGTTGACACAGCGAAGCTCCTCCCTTGTATCAGGATTTCTCCAAGCTGACATGAAGGTCACAGCAGTGTGAGGGGATAGCAAAGGTTAAGGGAAGATGTGACCTTCATACTGGGGCCACTTGCTGACACTTTGCTGAGGTTCTGCTGGCTTCTCCTTAGAGCTGTGCTGGATGACATGTGGTACAAACTAGACATGAAACAGGTCAAGAGCTGTGAGCAGGTGTATTCAATTTAATTTTAACAACTATGCAATGATTGGTTAAAAAGTAAGAGTTAGGAGAAATTCTGACTTTGTTTCCAGAGGTATAAAGACAGGTACTGCATGGTTCCACACAAAGCCACTTGCTCTGGTTGCCCAAATGTGTGGCATGGTTATTGATTCCTTGGCACCATCTGTAAGAAAAATAATAGAGGAAACTATAAAGGTGACTTTTTCCAGCTAAAGGCATTACATAAATATTTGTTACACACACAAATGGAATATATAAGAAGTTCTGAATTTCAGGTGCTTGCAGAAAACGTAATTTCTAGAACAAAATAACAGCTTGTCTTACCTATAGCCCAGTGTCTGCAGTTGCATAAATAGACTTGTCCAGGACTTGAAGAACAAAAGCCCAGAGACTCAGGGTAGAGGAGTGCACACCATTAGCTGCCCCATGTCCTCATGTGCATGTGCCAGAAGGTGGAATAAACAGAAGGTGGAATGAAGACACAAATGTTTCCCTATCTGGGCATCTGTGGGTTTCTCTGAAACTGATGGCAAATCTTAAAGGTAACACTTTCCCTGAATTCTGCCCCTCAGTGTTAGGGATAGAAGCAATAATTATGTAAGTAGGTACTTATCATGCGATTGAAATCGTTAGTCATAGTGGGCAGATTTCGTACATGAGGGTAAGGTGGGGCTGTGTGTAAATTTTTCAGGCTCAGTTTCTAAACTATCGAATTAAAATGCATTTTTCTGGGCCAGTAAAAATAGATCACTTGTTACGTGAGACGTCACTATGGTTTCCACAGCACTGGCATCACACTGGAGTTATGGACTGTGAGTGTTTCACAGGAGAGTGCCTGCTGGTTCTCTCTGGCTCATTTCCCATTACTGGCCTGAAGGGTTCATTCTATGAACTGCAGAGCTCCACCATCACCTGCAGGACACATGTCCTTTCCTGAGTGAAACTTAGGGGAGAGTTCATGAGATTCCTACTGTTCCTGGTGTCTCATGGAACTCATAACTCTCCTTCTGTGGGTCATCTGTGGTGATGTTGTGAGGAGAGAGGTCCCCAGCAGATGGGGAGGACCCCCTAATAAGCCAGACTTCCCACTCTTTGGCCAGGGAAATCACACTGTTTCAATGGTTATTTTCCCTTGCCTGTAAATGTAAAACGAAAAAAAACCCGAAAAATTACACCTGACAATTCCGGTTCATGTCAGTTTAGTCTCAGCTTCTATACCTATAACTTAAAATTTACTTTTTTTACACGGGGTATGTGATAGATACTCCCAGAGGCAGGGAGTGCTGAGTGTTCTGCAGAGCTGGGGCAAATTTTACCCCTGGCTGGTTTGTTTTGAGAGGTTTTGTTGGAAGACGCAGAAATAAAAAATCCCAAACTGAGCTAAACCTCTGTGGGTGGCTCCTGCAATGTGGGTACGCTAGCCAGGCTCGGTGAGGGCAGGGTATTCTGCTGTCTGAACAGAGAGGAGTGTGAGGTGGCTGTAGCCAAAGGGGAAATGCCTTCCAAGAGGTGGTGGGTGGCTGGGAGATGGCTGAGCAGCACTGATGGCAGGGGGTGCTGGGACCCTCGGGGTGGAAGATTGCTCTTCCAGCGCTCAGAAGGGCTGGCTCTGCCCCACAATGCTACCCTGTAGCTCAAAAAAATCCCATCAAAACTCAAAACCAAACCACAAAACCCCTTCATATAACTGTGTATAAACTGCATAGAAATGTATATGAAAACCTTAATCTGATCCTTAAAACCCCTGAATCAAAATAATTTACAGGTCTTATAAAAATCATGAACTCCCTAAAGCAGAAAACTCCTCTAATAAGGCTGCTCTGTGTGGAAGAAGGTGGTTTATTCCCAGATCCCCTCACCTGTGGATTAGTAGGTCCTTGCAAAGCTGGTTAATAAGGGGCTTTCTGGGGAGCCTGATTTATTCCGTATGGATGCACAGATAGTCATATTTTAGACATGGCTATAAATGAGAAGACTAAACCTATGGAGGGGAAACTCAGAAAGTCATGATCAAAGGGTTTATTAGATAATTTACACTCCTTCAGCACAAATGAATTCAGGCTTTTAAAGTCCTTAATAACACATTAACACATCACTGTTTCTGACATTAGTGTGTTAATTTTCTATCATCAATAATGCATAGAAGCTATCAAAATAAAAGCAGAAAATCAGATGCAGAAGATGGAAAGATCTTTCCTAGCCATGTTGCTTTTTGTGTAAATCTGAAATTATGGGCTTGAAGTGATGGAGAGATCATTTGTAGGCTTTTTTTTTTTTTTTTTTTTTTTTTTTTTCTCCATGGCACAGAAACATCACGGATCAAAGACCAACGTGAAAAAAAGTAAAGTTGAATAAAGGCATATTAAGCCTTTAATTCAACTTACATCTCAAATTCCAGTGATCAGTGTAATATTTTGGAAAGAAACTATTTCTGCTCTGAAGCTCAGTTCTTTGATTAATGAGATACCATGAATTTTCTTTACTATTCTCTTTGAAGGAAATGCAGGTGTTTTGAAAACAACATAAACAGCATAGATCTGCAGGAAAAGCCTTGTTCTTTACTAGTGCTTATTGTTAAATGTTAATTGAAGTCCCCTGCGGGATGAGCGTTATATCAAGGCCATCAATCACACTGGTCTGCATTAGAAATGCCCTTCCCTTTGTACTCAGGGGAGGTGTGAACGGACTATGTTGGTTTAAATTTGTCCCAGGGGTGCTGTCCTGGTCCTGACACCATCCCGGCATCCTGCCTGCCCCGGGGATCCTGCTTACCCGGGCTCTGCTGGTCGCTGGGTCTCGAGAGGACAGTGGGTAGCAGCAGGAGTGCAGTGCCATGGAGAAACCAGCGGGTTTCTGGCATCAGTGAGAGCTGAAAAGCACCGGAGAAGCTGGATGAGAGATGCTAGAGCACTGTAAGGCCAGGAGCTCTACCACTTCTCGCCCCTCCCACCCATGGCTGTGCCCATGGTACTGTCGCATGTGCTGTAGGTCTGCATCCTCGTGTGCCAGCCTGTCTGAGTCCTATGGAGCAGCTGAAGGAGGGATGGCCATGGCAAAGACAGGTGACGACTCTTCAAGCCCCTCCAGATGAGGCCTCTTCTCTGCCTGGCAGATTATGGCATTCCGTGACTGTGCTCCATAAATCAGAAGCACCAACAATAACTGCACCTGCATGCATCAGGCAGGTCTCATTCCATTTGCTCCTCGTCAGGTGTGTTTCATTCCATCTGCTCCTCGCAGAGGGTGCCCAGGATACTGCACAACACCAACAACTTGTAGATTGAGACAGTTTCCTGCACAGCTGCAGGGTGATGCTGTTTCACTAAGGTGTCTCTGCACTGCTCCCCCTTGCAACACAGCACTGAGAAGAAGAAAATTTCCTCCCAGACCCTTGATATTAGTAATCATTCTTTGGATTTCTTTCTTTCATTCCAGCACAGGCCATACCATCTCCCTTAAGCTGGCTCCCTGCCTCCTTTGTTTTCTATATCAGGTTCAACCTTCTTTGCTTGCTGTTTCCCCAGGTGGCTGGTGACTGATAGCAGAGAGAGTTGCTGAGCCTGCAGCAATCCCTCTTACAACTGTTTTCTTTTTTTTTTTAGGGCAACTGTCACAGCCTTGGAGCACTGTCATGGATGCTGATACAAGACATGCTGGATGAGACATGGATTTTGGATATATCAGAGCATGTGATAAGAGGAAAGATGGTTCCAGGGTGTGTCAGTGTTCCCTCTTTGGCAAGTCTAAACCACCCACAGTGCTTGGGAACACCAACAAGCAGGGTCAGGGTCCGCTGGCTCATTGCACTACCCGCCTGGGAACAGGCATGTGCTCTTACTGTGGGAAAGCTGAAGCGATGCCTTTGCAATATTAAAACCAACCCAACCCTCAACAAAAACAATCACAAAAATCCCCAAACCCACAAGACGTGTTGCACTGTCGACGGTTCACTAAGAGGTTTGCTAAGTGCTGTCCATGTTGTCAGTATGCTGTACTGAGTGTTGCAGGAAAGGCTGAGGTCCTTGGACCTTTTCTCTTCCTTTTCATGTTTTTTTCTGTGACCACAGGCCACTTAGTGTTTCTTGTTACATATCTGACCTCCCTTCCAACTGAGGGGCCTTGGTTACTGCTGCCTTCTGGAGCGTTTGGAGCTAATGGCTGTCTGAACAGCGCACCTGGTAGCTGAAGGAAAATGAGCTGTGCCTTCCTCAAGCACGGCAGGTTGAAATGCTTTTGGGCTGCAGCCAACATTGTCCTCAGAGTGCTTCTGTTGTGGCACAGGCAGCTTGAAGTAAGAGAGTCCTGGTCTTTGGGGTAAAACAACCTCCAAACCTTTTAAGATTTCAGGACAAGAGCGTTGGTTCTGTTTTGTTTTCTGGAAGTTTGATGTGTTACTTGGTAAAGCCCAGTATAAGAGAGAGTATGAGGTGTGTTTCTCGGGTCTTGATTGTAGAAAGTCACCATCTTCCCTTCAAATCTGACCCACTCATCCTTTACCATTTGTCTCTCGGCACCCAAATCTTGTTGCTGTGACCTGCCTCGTACCTGCAAGAGGTTTGTGACGAGATCCTGGAGGTGCGTGTGGCACCAGCTGTGTGCTGACTGCCATGTATGACAGCGCTGGGTCACGGGGACATGAAGGCAGAGGGGAAAGTGATGCCAGTCCCAGGGGATGCAGTGACTTGAAGCTGCCCACTGTCCTGGGAAGAGCTCGTTTCAACAGTGAGTTCAGGTCTGTGCCAAGTCCTCACCCTGCCTGTTAATGTGCAGGTCTCTACACTACTTCAGCCGTACTTCCTTCTATCTGTCCTCTCCAGTTTTATATAAGTGTATACAAACACGAGCGTTGTAACCTCAGGTGCATTGCAGTTGTCAGGAGCCTTGTTTCCAGCTGAGCTGTCTCTGCTGGCAGACCTTGATGAGGCCACAGCCTGGGGACAAGCTGCTGTTCTTGCTGAAGAGCTGCCATTTCAAAGAGATGCTTGAACACAGCACTGACCCTTAACTGCTTAAAGCATGAGAGTCAGTAAGGAGCCAAAAATACCTTCATCTGCAAAACTGTCCCTACTGAAAGTTCACCTCCTCTCCATGCTGGTTTCCTTCTCCCTGTGCCCAGCTGCAAAGGAGTTTCTACTGAAATTGTCCTGTCCTTGAGTAATCCTATCAGATTTATTTTTATTAGCTTTCTGGAATCCTGGGAGCTTGTGGATTCATGTCCCATGTATAAACCATACACTCCCACAAATATGTGCTTAAGAGCATTGTTTCGACAGTTATTTTCAGAGATAATTGGAAATGGCTTTCACCAACATTTGAAGTGCTCCTTGCAAAGCCCAAAAACTTGAACGTATAGCACATCTGTGACTGCAAAGTCTTGCTGAAACACTGAGTGTTTTTTCCTGAGCAAGTCTTCCTGGTATGTTTCTTTCTCTTCCTTCGGCATCAGGAAGACTGAAGGAGCAAATTGTCGCCCTAACTTTTATGGCAGTTCCCATAAGCCCTCAAAAGGACCAGGAAGCTAAGGTTTATGAAGAAAGTGAAGGTAAAACTACCTTGAAGCATTTTTTGACCCAAATCCAGTCTCATGGGTTTTTTCATTCTGTGCAAGAACGGGCTTTAGCTGACCTCTTCCTCCCTGTCTTAAAGTATATTATGGATGTGTTTGTGTGTATGTCTGCTTCTGTTTGTTTGGCTGCCTGTCAATGTACTGCTGCTCACATGGCTTGGGAGGCACCACTAGTTTGTAAAGTTAAACAATAGGCCAACACTGGGCAAAATTGGGCTGCTTGTTGCCTGATGGAAATGTTGACTTCATGAAAGCTATATCAGGGGTTAGACCAGTCCATTACCTTTGCTAGGCAATTTTTTTTTAATTTCTCATACACAAACTTTTCTGAGATGCATAAGAAACAGTGGAGTTGGAGAAAAGATAAACTTGCTCTCAATTTATCAGCAGTATGTGTGAGATCCAGTCTCCAGCATGGGCTTCCATGGGTTTGGGCATCCCCCTGCTCTGGCACAGCCCCCCATGGCCTGCAGGGGGGTCTCTGCTCTGGAACCTGGAGCACCTCCTGCCCCTCTTGCACAGACCTGGGGGGGCTGTAGGGCTATTTCCCTCACATATTCTCCCTCCTTTCTCCAGCTGCCATTGCACTGGAGTTTTTTTCCCCTTTTAACTCTGTTACTCACCATTGCTGATGAGCTCAGCCCTGGCCAGCTGTGGGTCCCTCTTGGAGCTGCTGGCATTGGCTCCATCACACATGGGGGAAACTTCTGGCAGCTTTTCACTGAAGCCACTCCTGTAGCCCCCCAAAGTACCAAAACCTTGCCAAGAAACCCCCATACAGTAGTTAAAACAATTTTATTCAAAATTACTTAGCAATTTTATTGGTGATAATAGGATTATGAAACTCATTTGAATTTGGGGGGAGATGAGAACTTAAGGAATCAATTTAAACTTTTCTGTTGAATGTAAACTTTGTCAAATCTCCATAAAAAGTTTTCACTAGCTCTGTCGCATATTGGATAACCAAATTAGGAATGTTAAATTATGTATTTTTCTAGAAATAACGTGTATGGAAATAGAATAGATTTTGGGCTGTTTTAAGGTACTAGTAATGAAATATGTTGGTTTGCTTTGTCACTGCGATACCTGAACATGTAGAGGTACCCTTAATTTGAGCTCAGTGATCTGTTGTGTTCACTGGGCTGGGTTTAGTGGGTACAGCATATCATCTAGATGCCTCTCTTGCTCAGGAACTGTCTATTTGAGATTCCTCTGATTCTGTACCCAAGCACTCTGAAGTGAGTGGGTAGGGACAGAGCCCTTCCAGGAGGGAATCACAGTCACATTTATTTCAGTGGGCTTTTCTTCAGTTATTCATTGGGGGAGGGGAACCTGTGGACTACAGCCCTTAAACCCACCAGACTGCAGAGCATGTTCCAGTTTGATGCTGGACTTGCTTTAAATGACACTGGGGAAGTGGAGAGTGGGACAGAGAAGCTGATGCCAGAAGTGTGGCATTCACTCTCAGAAAAAAAGACTAACTTCATTCAGTTATGTTTTTGTGTTGATCCACTCAGGGAAAAGGTGAAAATCAAATAATCCTTGTCCCAAACATGCCCAGTGTCACACTTATGGGTGCTGCACCTGAATTTCAGTCAGAGGTAACTGCAAGAGGTTTGCCCAGTATCAGCTGCTGCTGCGGAGACAAACCCAGGGCTCTGTGTGCCTTTTGTGTGTTTTATTGAGCTGTCTCACACACCAATGGAATCCTGTCAGTGTGCTGGGCTTGAGAAAACTCTTACAAATTTTTTATAAATCCACTGACTTGAGAGCAGTAGTTATCTTTCACTGTTGTGCCCTTTAGAGCAAACATTTCTGTAAAGGTATTATGGTATTCCTATTCTGTTTATATGAGAATTGCACTCCCTCTTTCTTGGTATTTTGTCTTGAATATTTCACATCTGAGAACACAAATGCAGAAAGAAATCTCTAACTGATTGATTCCTTGGGCAGCACCGCAAGGGCTTTCGGCACGGAGATGTTTTCATTCTACAGCATTAATCTCGCGTGACACTTGGCTTTTGGAAGTTTGTGTGGAATGTAAACCACCAAAATGGATTTTACTTCTCTGAAATAACAAAAGTAATGTGCAAATCAAGAAAAAAAAGTTTTTAGACGTCTAAATTGATTTTTTAAAAAAATAGGATCCAGAGGAGTTTCTCTGGTGCTTTGAGAGTTGGAACCTCATCTTTCAGTTATTCTGCTCTAAATTGGAACACAAAATGCTTCTTAAAGGCATTACAGCTGGGATTATCTGACTGATATGACCACACCCATTGGAGATGTTCACAACAATTTTTACTTTTTTAATACTTATTCTACCTATATCTCCACAGAGGTACAAAGACTTAATGGTCATGGGCATGTAAACACATTTTTCATTTGCATTGCATCATTTTAGCAACAGGCAGTATAATTGCTCAGTTAAACACCGAGTCTGTGGAAAATAAATGCCACATTGGTAGTTCCATACCTGAATGTCTATTTTAAAGAAACTGACCTTTTGGTATCCAACCTTTACAAAGCAGTACTTCGTAGTACTACTTACTTAGTTGCTAGTTATTTCATCGCTTTCTCTTCCTTCCCCTTCTTAGGTAGAATTTAAATATCCCCTTTTAGTTCTATTTCTGGAGAGAAAAGATTTGAATTTTATTGTTATAACTGCTAGACTTAGTATTGTAGTAAGTGAAGGTTGTTTCAGTGGCACCTGGCAGTAGTGCTGAACATGGTTTAACATCGTATCAGTCCCCCCCATGGTGGGGCTTGGGGGCAGAAGCCTTTGTCACAGCACCTTGCTGGAAGGAGATGTATCTGATTGAGGGGAGCAGTGATAAAACCCTATTAAACATTTCTCCTGCCACTTTCTGGGCTCCCAGTGCCGGGTATGTGGTCTGTGGAGGTGGGGACAGCATCCTCAAGGAGTGGGAGAGTGGGTCCCCTGAACGGGATACTGAGGTAGCCTTTGCTGGATTCTGAGGGGGCAACTTCCGGTGTCGCCCTGCCCTTTCCTGCCATTCTCTGCCCAGCAGCCAATCTCCTGAGTCCCGAGGCCCTTCGCCTCCAAGACCTCAATTCCTTCCCAGCCTCTGGCCTAAATCAATGAATGGGTGCAGGAGCTACTATGAGTGCAGGCTGCAGCAGAAAGAAAGGTGAAAGAATTATGGATCTCGATTTCCATCCACTGAGGGCCTGAAGTATGGTTCTGCCACTCAGCTTGCTGCAAGTACTCAGGGGTTGTGGTGTCCTGCCCAGCATGTGGTTCTGCTGCCCTGTGACGCTCAACTGTGCTCCCACAGCTATTGCTCATGCTGCAAGGTGACAGTAAGATGCTCCTTCTGTGCCCATGACTGAATGTCCTAGCAGGGGGACAAGCAGACCAGGTCACTCAGCGTGAGTAGGTGACTTCTTTAACATCCCCACAGTGTAAATGTGGCATCAGAGACAGGGCAGGCTGGGTCATGAAGGACAGGCGGTAGCTACAAAGGACTCTGCTTTCAGAGGAGGATGTCAGTGCTGCTCAGAGGTTTGCAGGTCTTGAGAGCTCACACCATGGGTGCAGGATAAAGCTGAAAACAGGTGCTGTCCATCGAGTCTGTCTGTCCATGCCATCACTGCTGGGCTGCTGGCAGCCAGCTCTCCTCTCTGTAGGACAAAGCGACCTTTGGGAGCAAAAGGACCCCTNCCCTTTGTTGGCACAGACTCAGCAGTGAAGCTGTGAGATGACCTGGCGCTGCCTATTGTGATGGGAAAGCGGAGGCTGGTCTGCCCTTCTGGCTGCCTGGTATCCGGGACTGTGATCCCTGCTGCCCACGTGCTGTGGGGGGGCAGGTCTGTGCCCTCTCACCCGCCCCTGACCTCAGAGACAGCGGCCACCAGCCCTCTGTCAAGGCAGGCTCCGTCCTCCCTTGTGGGTACCCGGGGGCAGGGCGGCTGCAAGGTCTCCGGCCGCACCACCTGCGCAGGGTCGGACACCTGAGGGCCAGGGAGGCGTCAGCAGATGGCACTCGTGACATGCCGCAGACGGAATTTCTGCAAAGAAATGTAGTTACTTTTGTGCATTTTGGCGTGGCCCTGCCGACAGCCTCGGTTCTGCGCTGGCATGTACGGCTGGGTGGGAGCTGCTGGCGGTGGGGATGCGAGATCCGACATTTCCTGACGCTGACGGAGCTTCTGCCTCTGGCTGGGAGGGTTGGGGCGCCAGTGGGGGCTGTAGGGGCTGGAGAGAGGAGCCGGGTGCTCACACATCAGGGCACGCAGCTAATTGCTGTCTCGGCGAGTTTCCAAAGAGCTCACGCTGCCCACTTGGGATTTATTTACTCAGCAGGAAAATCCATCCATGCCAAATGTCACTGGAGAGATGAGTCTGTTTTAGTGCGAGATCAGCTCAGCTTCTGCACAAGGTGCCGGCTGATTCATCAGCCTGCATCCACCGTCTGTGACCCCATGCTTGTCCATAGCTGCATCCCTACCCACATATGATAGACCCATGCTCCAGCAGAGCTTCAGGGCTAATTCAGCATAACACAAACACTCCAAACCTCTAATAAATCAAGCGCGAAAACCCTATTTAAATTTCTTTGGACTTGAGATGTGTTTTCCTGGTCTGTGCGGGCACAACCGGTGTAAAAGCCATGGGGAAGGGGACAGCCCTGTGACGGTGCAGGGGTGGGGAATTGGAGTAGTGTGGAGCTGGGTTTGTCCATACCTGGAGGCTGAGGAGGTCTCACAGAGGATGCCAAAAGAGCTGGTCCATGCAACTTGGAGCTGTTTTGCATCACCCATGAAAAATCCTGGTGACTAAGAGAGGACTGCAGAGTCCCCATCCTTGAAGGTTTCTGGCTGGATGAAGCCATATCTCACCTGATTGAAAGCCTTGGTGTCAGCAGCAGGTGTGCCCTCCAGCCAGGGTTTTTATGGCGCCATGTAATACCCTAAGGAAATGAGGAGAGAACTGGTAGATCTTCATGGACTGAAATTACAGAGATATGCTATCTTATATTCTGTGTTTGATCCCTATTTTCTTTTTGGAGTTTGCTTTTCATAATAAATAATTTCTAGAATTTGTTACAAAACATTAAATATATCAAGATTAAGAATATGTGTAAAAATTTATATTTTATTGGGAGAATTTCTGTTCTGTCACTCCTGGAACAGACGTCAAGGAAAAGACTGGTATTAAATGCATAGCAACAACTAAATGAGTTGTTTACAAACATTTAAGGCTCGTGGAAGACTCTTACGTAACAACCCAGAATTTAGAACACATACATAATATTTTTCAGGTGCTCCACTCTCATGCATCCTGCTCCCCAATGACAATAGGGTGTGCGCTCTGTGTAACTCAGCTCTGCTGAAATATGCGTGAGACTCCTGAGAACCTTCTACAACTCATACCTCAGAAAGAGAATTGCTAATCCTCTGGAAATAGGCTTTACCTAAAATTACAGGACTATTAGAAGACTAGAATCCTGTGTGTAAGCAGACATAGCTGTCTTGCACTTTGTAGATTAGTGCAAAGTCTTATAAGTCAACTGTTCATACCCTATTGAAATATTTACTGGTTTGCTCACGTACTTTGGAGTATTTGTGACTTTTGTGGGCCCAGTGTTCTTCCTCCAGGGCTTGTGGAGGACACAGCAGCACAGGTCTGCTGCTGCAACCCTGATTTACAGAAATCCAGGCCCAGAAATACTGTATGACTTGTGCAAAAATCCTGTAGCAGACCAGTGGCACAGAGAGAGGGATGCTCTTCTGACACCGTGGCACCTGAACCAGTGCAGAGAGTGCATGTTAAGGGGTGGAGGACAGTGAATTCTTTGATGAGAAGCTGAGAGTACTACCACTGCCCAAACCAATCCCCTCTGTACCTTGCTGGACACCGACAAAAGGGTGCAGCATGCCAGCCCCTTCCAAGACTTTTGCTGGAACATTGGGCTTGGCAGTGGCCCTGTATGCCCAGAAGGATCCCTGCAAACAGAAGATGTACTGTGCTGTTCTGCTGTGTCCTTTCAGCCTGAAATTCCAGTGAGCGCTGAGGATGAGCCTGACAAACGCTGTCTGACTTTCAATTCACATCCCCAGAGGTTGTTTCTTTGGCATCCTCAGTCTCCTAGAGAAGGCTGGCAGGGTGCTGGTGTGGCAGGATAAGCCATGAGGATGAGAGTGACATTTGATTACCAGAAAGGTCTGGAGTGTACTTCAGGGGAGAACAGCTTGTCTCCTCTCACTTGGTGAAGGGCAGTGTCTGGTGTCTCCCTGCCCACGAATACAAACTGGTGGCTGACTCCGTGACAGCGATTCCATGGATGGCCATGGAATGGCATCTCTTCTTCTGCACAAAACACCCTTGTCATTAAGCTGTATTTGTGTTCCTGGATTTCTGTGTTCACTGTCATCCATGCTTTCATTTGTAAATAGAACAGCCGAGTTCTAAAGGACAAGGATCATATGGTTGTTGGATGTTGTCTCTTTGTAGCCTATGGCTGTGCTGCAGAACACATCCCTCTCTTCCTCCAGACCTCACAATGGCTAAGCATGGGTGCAAGGCTGAAGGTCACCTCAGGGGGCTGCACAACCACCCTCATCCAGGTTCCTGGCCAGCACTCTGGATGTCCCATGGCTAGGGTCCTGCTCCCCATGTCCCCACCTGCATGACTGGGGATTTCTGCCCACCCTGATGCCAGGCATCAAGACCTGCCGGACCCACGCACTGCCCAGGGCTACAATGGGGGAATGCAGCCGTGGATACCTGGGAAATGTCCCTATCTCTGTCATTGTACCAAATGGGGATTCTTTCAAATTGATGTTTGTTTCTTCTTCCAAACACTGAGGGGTAATCGAGGGGAATCAATACACTCATCCTCCCCTCTTTGCCTGTCCTTTTCTCCAAAAGAATAATTCAGAAATCAAAGGAAATCCTTGACTGGAATAATTTCTTTCCTGTGCATTCAAGTGGTTTGTCTATAAGAATTCAATTTTGTCAGCAAGTTTCAATGGCATCTTAAAACTCATTTCCTTAGTATGAAATGAGCATTTTAAAATCACAGCTTGCAGGTTAAAAATGGTTCTATGTATTGGTCTTTTGGTATCTTCCCACAGATGCAGGAGGACAATAACAAATTTTGTAGTTTGAGGCACTCATGGACTGTAGTGACAGACACAACATAGCACAGCAGAGGTGCTGTCCCGTGCCTGATGCCACTAAAGATAAATAATGGAATAATTTACTGTTACTACAACTTGAGACACATGAAACTGGGAGAGAATAAACCTGTTCACTGCTTCTCAATCCATGGTGACCTGTGATAAGCACTGTAAGGATGCTAGATGCAGTGGGTTCAGATGCAGTCCTTGAGCAGCTGGAGGGCCAAGCCTCCAGCAACCTGGAGCAGTGGCTGCACTGCCAAAGGGGATGTCACAGGAGGGAATTTTGGCACTGGCAGTGTGAGGCGGGGTGTCCTCCTTCTCCGCTGGCATGCCATCTGCTGAGTGCTGGGTGTGCACGTGGTAGGACACAGGTACCCTCCCACTCCCACAGCATGCTAGGTGCTGGCACTGTGGTTGGAAGGCCACACTGACAGCAGAGCCTGGAGGTTCCTTCCTGTTTGATCTGTACCGAGAATGGTGGCAATGTCAGAAACAGTTTCGGTAAGAAATTTTAATGTACATAAAATCAAGACTATTTTGAGGGTTGAAATAAGAGCCTCTCTGTGTTCATAATTTCACTCCCATGAGTGTCTCTCTGCTTATAATTATTTTCTATTTGCATGGAATTGTTTATTGTTAATAGCCTTAGTGTTTAGAAGGTACAAATAACATCTCCGCTGGGAAAAAGGAACTGTCTTTCTTGGCACATAAAATATCTGCTTTGTCTACTTTTCAACTAAGGAGAAGTACTTTAGGCACTATTAAACAGTCTTTAACATCTAATGGGAAATTATGGTTTGACTTGCAGTATGACTGTCTCACTGGTCCCTTTGTCCAGGGCACAGGTTTAGGAAGGGTTACACCACACACTCCACCCAACAACACATGAGAGCTGTGTTTGTCTTCTGGAAGTACATTTATATATTTTGTAGGCACCAGCTGAGAAGCACCACTCAGCCTTGCTCAGTGAGAATTTACAGGTACCAGCACCATGCAACTGGCTACAGGCAACAAGCAAGTTTCAATAAACCAGTTTTCTGATGTTGTCTCTTGATTTAAACTGCAGTATTAAATGAAGAAATTGCCTAGTAAATTCATTTATTAGTTCATTCAGAATAAAATAAAGAAATATGTCAGTGATTAATTTGCCTGGAAGGATAATTAGAGACTCTTCAACTGGAGCAGGCAGCCTGGACGGTGTCCTTAAAGTTAATGGTCTATCAAGTGAGAAGATGAGAGCCTGTGTAGCTTCAGTGGCTGTCAGCATTTCTCTGCTGGTGTTGTGCAGTAAGAGGTACCAAAGGATTATTGATTTCCTCAGAAAACACTTTGTAGCCCTCCCCAGCTTCCCACAGGCTTCACCTGTTACCTGCCACCTCTCCGCAGTTCATGTGGCTGTCGCAGGATGAATAAGCAATTCCATTTCCTCAAAATAGTTTGCAAAAGCTGGTCTCTGCAGCATGTACATCTAAAACAGACTGTCTGACTGCTCCCTTAGTGCCTTTGGAGAATGCCGAGTAGTCTGGAGAACGGAGCTGAGCCAGGGCTGGAGCCACTGCATTCTCTCCCAGATGGAAAAGCCTGTGCACTGCTGTGGCTGTCTGCCATATGATGAGGAGTAAAACATCACATGACATTAGATGAGCCCTGGTTTTGAATTTAGAGGAGGTGTTTCAGTTCAGTTCTTACTCCAAAGCTGAGGGATGAAAACATAACATTTTAAAACGCAGAATATCCTACAGAAATAGCACCAAGCCAACACAGTGTAAAATGGAATAAAATACTATACACACCAGGAACACCAAGTGTGTAACCCACAGGCTGGGTACAGCCCACCAAGCAGCCTGGTCTGGCCCCTGGACTGGGATCCCAGTGACTGGTGATGGCTAGCACACCACCATGCCTGGGCTCTGGGGACCAGGACAGCAGGCTCTGTGAGGGATCCCCAGCCCCTTTGGGTCTACATTTCCTACGCTCTCCATTGATTACTGCTAAAATTACTGACTCTGTCTCCCACTACCTGACACTCTGTTCCCTCTTACATGTACTTTTGCCTCAGCTGAAGCTCACTGGCTTGCATGAAAAATTATGAACAGGCTCCTGAGCTCCGGTGTCTGAAGAGACTTGAGTCTTTCAGAAATGATCAAAGATGTACAAGTCCTTTCCACTCAGTAAAATCCAATAGACATTGCCTAAAATCCTCTAGAACCTTTGAGGTGGAAAATGCAACTTCTGCAGCCTCTTTTCCCTATGTTGCACAGATCAGAATGGACACACCAGGTCTAGTTTTGCCAGTTCCTCTTGGGCAGACTCAGCTGCCCTGACTTGGTCTCTTCAGTTCACATTCCTGCAATGCACTAATCCAGTTTGCTTTTTAAATCTACTTTTCTGATCACCGTAATGTAAAAGGTTAAGTTCTGTATATTATTTTCAAATAATAATAAAAAAAATTTCTTGTTGAAACATAAAAAAAAAAAACACCTGAAAAGAAATCACATTTTGAAAGTCCCAGATTTGTTCATTCTCTGTAATGCACCTTTCCTCATGAGGGTTAAAAGAATTTTAATTATCTTCTTCAATGTCCACTGTCCTATTGTTTTTCTCAAGGCCACAAGCTGTTTTGCACGTGGAGAGAGGAAAGTGCAGCTTGTTCTCTAAACCTACCCTCTGCTTCTGCCCTTCTGGGAAAACTCAGGCAAGCTGTGTGTTTTGGAAAACAACAGCAGATTTCCAGGAATATTCCAGTGAGCAGATTCTCACGTCAAAGCCAAGCCTGCAGACTGGGGCTGGGATAAGCAGGAGCGCTGGTGAGATGGAGTTTGGCTCTTCAAAGCCCCAGTGCCTCTCGGCATGCCATGGCAAGGCCCCCCACGGGTTTGGGCTGCCCACAGGGAGCTGCTGTGGGGGCCACAGTTCTCTTAGCAACACCTGCTGAGGGTGGGCAGCAAGGTACCTGCTGCCCCTCAGATGGTCCTCCGTGGTTGCCAGGCTAGAATGAGCTCGGGTTCAGGAAATCCACTGCTGAGAAGTGAGCTTTGTGGACATTTTTAGCAGAAGTGATGGTGCAGTTGTGGTGTGGTATGAAAAGAGTTGAAAACGGTGCCTGAGTCTGGTTGCAGCTGCCAGGTCGGCCATGAGGGCTGGAGGAGCTGAGCCCTTTGGGAAGAGCTGCAGGGGCTGTGCTGTGTGGACAGTGGGAGCCGGGCTCTGCTGCCTCTGCCCCAGCAGGTGCTGAGCTGCAGCTCCTGGGGCCAGGACAGAGAGTGACACAGCCCTGCTCCCCTGATCTGGGAATCCTGCTCAGGATCTACCCCTGGGAGCAGCAGTTCTGCTCTGGCTCCAACTGCAGTAATGGGCTTGGGCTGGGGCTGCCCATGGCCCTATGCTCTTACACACTGCCCTAGTCCATCATACCTTTCATTTGGTAATTCTCTTCCCTTATTAACTAACCAGAATCTCTCATTTCCAGCTGGAGTATTATTCTTTTGAGGCTAGGTATCAATTCCATCTGCCTTTACAGGTGTATCTCTAGGCTAGCTGCATCCTGGCTCTTCCCTTGTCAGGTATTCCCTGCTGTCAATACTCCTGGGCTCTCCCCATCCCATCAAGAGAGCAGTGATGACGCCCCGCCCCCCCCCGCCCAAAGATTTGATCTCTCCAGAAGAAGGAACCTCTTTAAGCTCTTGCCATGTAAAGCACAACGTTAAAACATTTCAGAATTTCTCAGTCTAACGACAACCTTTTCCCCTAGAGATAGATGTTGCCATTAATCAGAGGTTCTCCAGCTTTGCTTCAATAAACCAAGCTCATTCCAAGAACAAAAGGATTGCCACTGGAATGGCCTAGCTTTTCAATTTCAAACCATCTGCATCTTACAGAAAAAAAATG
Source organism: Oreocharis arfaki (assembly GCA_013398015.1). Classification (NCBI taxonomy): domain Eukaryota; kingdom Metazoa; phylum Chordata; class Aves; order Passeriformes; family Paramythiidae; genus Oreocharis; species Oreocharis arfaki. The sequence goes on along the minus strand of VZRR01002472.1, from coordinate 86,740 downwards.
AAATGTGTCAGTGCACACAAATACTGTGCAGAACTAAATGATACAGACAATTTTACTTTCCTTCATGGTTTTCTAACTTATTGGATTTTAAGTAATGGATAGTCCAACACCAAAAGCTCCACTCAAGACAAACAAACACTTAAAGCGCACTTTACACGTGGCATTTCCAGCCATCTGTAAAAGTTGTTCTCTAAAGAATAGAGAGGGAGATTGTTAAATTCTTTGTCTAAGCCAGAGCACAAAGCATCAGTGGGGTGAGATGTCCAAGCACTGGTCAGGTGTCTATGGGGGAGCATCTTTATTTGATGACGAAAGTCAGGAGAGACTGTGCTGACAGGGTCTTTACAACCCACTGTAACCTTTCAGCCCTTTCTTGCTTGTTTTCCCCCATTACTATTCAGCCACCCTGAAGACTGGCAGGCAGTCTCTTCTACATCACAATTTTTGGTATTTCATCTTCTGTAGCTGTCTCGTCCTTGTTCTCCCCTTACAGGTCTGTCTTCAAATAGGTCTTTTGGAGGATCCTTTTCATCTCCTTATCAGCTTTTTGGGGTGCAGTGTCCCCAGTCCAGCCTTTTCCCCTCTGCCCCCACCCCTGTGAAATCACTTCTTAAATCACTGCCCTGGAACCCGTGTTTCTGTCACAGGAAGCATAAGCTGCTCATCACCATGCAGAGGGCTCCTGGCACCCAGTCCCCGCTCTGTCTGTCACTGCCTCGTTAGTGAGATCTGAGCTCCCATCTCAGATGGCTCCTGAGAGCAGTCAGCAGCACCACACTGCCAGCTTTTCAAACAAACTTGTAATTCTCTTGCACCTCCTCAGCTTAGGGCGTGTGTTCAGCAACACTCTGAGAGCACCTTCTTTATCTGTCTCTGTACCTGCCTAAGTGCTTTTTTCACAGCATTGCAGAATCACAGAATAATTTGGGTTGGAAGCTCCCCATCCAATAGTTTGTGTTGGAACTGGAGTCCCCTGTCCCCACAGGACAGTTCCTGGAGGCACATCCCTGCTACCATGGCAGAGCTGATGTTCCAGCCTCCCTGGGTGTCCCACAGGTGTTCATTGCTATCCACACTTGGCATCAGCTCTCCAGCTGCTATCAAAGTACAAATGAGTCAGCCAAGCGCTTTCTAGGAACCCCTCTTCTTAATTCTTACTTCTTAACACAGCTGAATTGTGGGTTTGGTTATGTTTTAGTGTCTGAATTTGCAATGAAACACTGATAAGCTGTCTGGAGTGGATGGGATTTGTATTTAGAGTGTACTTTGGAATGTTTTCCTTTATTTTATCTTTGTCCTACTCAGAACCTAATTGAATGGCAGCTTTACTTGATTCCTCTGATGCCTTGAAATGTGATGCACATACTGTGGAGTGCTTTTCTTGAAACTACTGTCCTACACAGTAAGTATTGCAAACATTAATTACACAGTAGTTCCTACAAACTCCTGTTTACAGCATGCTGTCTTTTCTCCGGATACTACAAGTGACTTTTTTAAAATGGAGCTTATATTGATGTGGAGTAGTTTGTCCTAGTCATACCACCTGTTTTCATGCCTGTGAGTCAGACTGTGTCCAAGCCGAGCCAAAAGAACTTTTCTATCGTATTTCTTCTACCTGAAGAACCAACCCTTATGTACCACTCCAGAATTACAGGTGTCCGCAGCTCTTGGCAATGTCCCTGCTCTTGGCAGAAGCACACAATTGTTTCCGTGTTCCTGCTGTTAGGAAAATTAATCCGTGATGCCAGAGGTTTATGTCCGAAAAGGAGACAGAGGAGTCCTGTAACTTTATTCGAATAAAGGGAGAGGCCATGGCTCATTTCCCATGGGGTCTCTCAAATTGCTGGAGGATGCAGCCTCCTTTTTATCCTAATTTCTCAGCCACATTTCCCTCTCTCTTTCCCCATTGGCTGAGGTACTGAAGAGGTACAGACTTCCCGAGCTGCCTAATACAGACCCCCTCCTAATGTACCCCCCCCCTTTTTTCTTAGTATCTCTGTTCTTTTTCTCCAAATCCAGGAATTTAGCATGGCCTTGGGTGAGCAACAGTCTGTGTCAACTGGTGGAATACCTCTGGAATTTATGGTTCTTCCCATTGCTTCTTTCACCTATCAGTCTCTGGCTTTATCTACCAACAGGCCCACAGTGTGTTTGTAATGACACCTCCTTCTCATTCCTTTCACTGCCTGCCTGCACTCCCTTCCCTGCCTGTCAGGCATCTGCCCTGTTCCCTGACCCTATCACTGACTCAGCTGCTGTTCTCAGGAATTAAACATTCATTTCTGGCCACTTCCCATCATTTTACCTTCTAACATTCCAGTTCCCATTGCTAAATTCCCACTCACTCTATTTTTTCTACCCTTTCGTAAAAGTAGTCAGTATCTCCCTCTTTTTTCCTTTCTTATCTTAGTATTAATTTCATTTTTATGTGCTATCTTCAAGCCCTGGAGAAAAGTCCTGAAGGATGCAGCTTTCCTGGAATGTACTCATTATCCTACTAGACATGCCCTACAACACCAGTTCTGAGCCCTTTTCGTCTCTCCCTTATTTTGTGGCATTTTCACATGAATCGCTTCACCCCTCCTCAGCAGGGACCTGATGGCTCAAGTCTTCACACTGCACCAGCCTTCTCTGCTCTGTGCCAGGAGGCAGCTGGCATTGTCAGTCCATTCGAGTTTTATTCCCTAAAGTTAGTCCTCTCCTCCTTTGGTTATGGCTTCTAACTGGTTGCTGTGATTTATGGAACCTCCACAAAAGGTTGTGGAAATGGCACACAATTCCCTGAGCAGCCTCATCCATCAGGACAGTGAGGAGATAATCATCTGTTTATCTCCTGCTCAATGGGCTCCCAGCAGAGCTCATTATGAATTCATTCAAAGGGAGGTGCAGCGTCCCGTCTGGTACCGATGGTGTCAAAACCAGCACTGGTTTGAAATCGCGAAGTGTCTCTGCAGCGTTGTTGCGGCTGCCGAGGGATTCTTACTCTTGGGGTCTGCTTGGGGTTTGCTCAGATGCCACGGCACCCCGAGTGCTGCCCTCAGTATTCCGTACTGCCAGCCCCTTCCTTGCTCCTACCTTCAGGAGAAATGGGTTTGTAGCGTCGCTAAATAATTTTCTGTGAGACTTAGAGCGGCGTTCACAATCCTCTGAAGTCTCATGGCACTGAGGGGAGGGAGCCGAGCATTTGAGAGTTAGGAGGAGGAGGAAGAGGAGGAGGAGGAGATGGTGGAAGGAGTCCCTCTCTTGCTCACATCAGAGATGTGTTTTTATCCTGAGCAATTCTTTAATGTCTCCATACAGAGGCATGCTGGGCTAACAAGGCAGCTCAGAAAGCTATTTCCTCCTTTTCTTGGCTACTGCTAAGGACATCAACCGAGCGGTCTGTCTAACTGAGGGAAAAGGCGGCGTTAGGGGTGGTTGTTGCTGCAGAGCTGTGCAGAGCAGCCCAGGAAGAGATGGAACAGGGACCTCATTTTCTGAAGACTGGCAAAAGCTTTGCAGCAGGCTGTACCAAATAAATAACTCATTGCATCACATTTATCTCTGCAGTTCTGGGGATACTTTCGTTTTGCAGGTGTGGAGAGGCATTTCCAAACTCAGATGACACTCCTAGTGGTGAAACAATAATTGTTCCTGGCATGCTGCTTGAGATTTGAAGGCAAACTTTGGCCTGAGCTGCTGCGGCACCAGCTGCAGTCAGCATCTTGACAGCCTGTCCAGTGCAGAGCAAGACAGGAGAGGGAGCTCCTCCAGCCTGTGTCAGTGTATTTGGGAGATCTGCCTTGCCTGCAGCTGCAGGTGCTGGGTACAGTGGCTGCTGCTGCCACATTGCTGCCTCTCAACAGAGTACAGTGATTTCTGGGTCAACCAGCTTGGGTGCCCTGTCGCTTTGGTGATGCTTTTACACCGGCCCAGGACTTTGCCTGCAGTCCAGCGTGGAACCAGAATGAAGCTCTGCCCACCTCAGCCCTGTACTTCTCAGAACCTGTTTGCAGAGGGGGACCCTCGTGCAGGAGCCCACGTTGGAGGCAGAGAGCCCAGAGAGATCCCAAAGCCCCACACAGGGTGGGAGCCACAGGCGCTATGGGGACAGCTTGAGCCTCCAAAAGCACTGTGTCAGGCTGGCCTAGAGCTGGGAGGTGTGGGAGGGAGGGGAGCTGATGTACAACCTCCTTTTTTCCCCTTCCAGGCTTTGCAAACAGTGATGAGGACCCTGCTGTGCCTCTGACAGTGCCGTAAGCAAGCAGTGTCCAGCTCCTCTTGCTGGCTGCAGGCCTTTCTGCCACAGACTTGTCTACTTTTGGGGCTTTAGTTTCCCTCAGGGACCTCAGAGCAGAGTACTCTGTGTGAGACCCTTTGGTGCCACACCAGAGTGCTACCACCAAGAATCTTGCACAACCAGCCAACCAAAACAGCATATCTCGATGTGAAACCAGAGGTGCTGTGATGAAAGGAGAGGGAAGACACAGCCATTATGGCCATTGGATTTTTAGGACAGAGTTGCTCTTTCCCTCAGTGACAGAATTTCCTTCTGTGTATGTGTGGACTTGTAAAACTCCAGCCCTTGGACTCAAAATATGACTAAATAAGGACAAGTGCTAAGAGTGCTCTATATCACACAGTCCTGAGGCTGCTGGCAACAGCTGTCATGTATGGTGTAATTAAAGCAAATGTGTTGCCTGGAGTATTAATTAACAGGCAAGTAATCAGCAGCATACCTGCACACCTGAGCTCCTTAGTCCCACTGCAGAAGTGCAGGGGCTGGCCACTTAGCTTCCCAGTAGCTGTGTACATCAGGGCATTACAGTGCTCCCTCACTTCCTGGGTTTCATTAAAGGAAGTTTAGTGAAGAAATCTCATTTGCAGAGATGCCAGCCATCTAAAACATACCCTGCTTTTACCGAGAGCATGCAAATTAATTATAAAACATCCGTGGAGAGGGGATGCAGGAAAAAAAAGAGAATTATCACACTATTTAAGATCTATACCCCAAGTTTTGTCTGCGTCTGTTTACCAACCTCCATGTTACAGAAGGGAGCTGTCTGCCCAGGGTCCAGCACCTGCTGCAACTCTGGCCCAGATAGGCTGTGACTCCCCAAAATGTACAGCCTGAAATGCTAGGGAAGGTGAAACTCCAGGTTTTGAGCAGTCAGCATGTTGGGATCATCTCATACAAATCCATAGTTGCAGCTGGTCTCCAAAACAGTTCAAAAGTCATGTCCTTGGATATTGCAGGGTCCTTTTGAGGTATGAGTGGGTCAGCAACATGGCCCTGGGGTGGGACGTCAGTAGTGCCCTGCAGTGGAAGGCTGAGTCAGACGGCAAGAGGCCTGGGGTCTGCAGGGCTATGGGCTGGCAAGGCCCAGGAGCAGAGGCTGGAGTGACTCTCTTACAATCTGCGCTAATCACAGAGGAGCAAAGAGAATTAACTCTGATTAAAATGGAACAAGCCAGAAAGGTTCAAAATATTTCCCAAAATGAGATAAAAACCAAATGAGGTTAGATGTTGATACCAAAAAATTGATACATTTTATTTGATAGTAAAAGATGCAAAGTGAAAGAAAGAGAAGAGAAAGAAAGAAAGAAGTACAAAAAGAGGTGTGTGGGGGGGACAGGGAGAGTGACAGAGACAGATTACGTAGAAACATATCACCCCTCTGTGGGTCCCAACAACGTCTCATTGCTTCCCTCCATCTGGTCTTCTTGGTGGTGAGAGTCCCGCACCAAAGAATGCAGAATCCAATGGATTAATATACATTTGGGCAGGTGGGAACACCCACCTGCCTCCCCTGGGGGGAACATGTTCGACACTGTCCCTTGCAACATTGTGGATCTGTTGCATCATGTTTCATCATGTGCAGTGCTCTGCTGCACGGTCTGGGGGCTCTTTGGGGGACCTTTGATGGGCCATGACACCCCCTCTGCTGTCCCTCACGTGGATGTGCCCTAGATGTGGCTTTCCCAGGGTGGGGGGCCCGCAGCTGGGCGGGTCTGCACAGCGGCAGATGGGCGTTCATTGCCTCTGACCAGGGGCTTTTTTTCGCCATATAGCCAAAACCTCTCCTCCTCCCCCTGGGTTGGGGGAGTGTGTGCAGGCCTGGCAGCAGATAAGCCTGGGGCTATAGCATCCACACCAAAGGTGCTGGGGCGAGCCCCGATGTGGATGCTGTTCCAGATGCTTTGAACCAGTGTCAGTTTTCTTATCTCAATCAACTTGCAGTCCAGTGCCTCAGTCAGGAGGCCCATTCAGGGTGCAGTGGTCTCCCGTGCAGTTTTTGTTACACAATTTTGCTGTAATAGGCAAAAGTCCTTCATAAAAATGTTTGGGCCGTAAACCATAAAACTTCAGCCTCTGACAGACTCAGCCAGTGCGTGGATTGGCACAGCCTGGCACAGAGGATCTGTCCAGCCCCACAGCTGTCCCTTATGGGCAGGGTGGGGAGCCTGCCACAATGGACAGGAAGGCTAGAAGTTGTCTGTGTTCCATGGTGTAATCTCCTGTGATCTACCACTCTGTGCTCAGGGTATTTAAGGTTAAAGACTCAGTGGAATTTTCTTCCGAGGATTTGTCCAAGCAATTTCCCAGTTATCTGTATTTTTGGTCTTTATAACAGTCCACCTCAGAAAAAAGCCCCATTTATTTACACATTTCTTTCCTTGCTTCAGAATTCTATCTGGTATTTCTTTTTCCCCAGCTCTTGCACTACAGAAGGAGCAAGGAGATGATTTGCTTTCTCCATGCCAGCTATTTCTTCCAGACCTCCAACACTTCCTGGCACACATTTTCCTCTTTCAGCCCGGTTTGAGGAGCCCTATTGCATTTACACATTATTTAGTCCTATTCTCTGTTCCGCTTATTGAATCACAGATAAATTTAGGTTGAAAAGGATGTCTGGAGGCTCTGATCCAGCTGCCAGCTCAAAGCAGGGACACTGTCACAGTCAGGATGCTGTACTGCCCTATTTGACCTGTCCAGTGTGTGTGTCTCTGCTTTGATTTCCCAGGACTGTGGCAGGCTGTGCTGGAGACACAGATGAAGCCAGGACAAACCATACTCGTTGTTCACTGGTTTCCCCTCACCCACGGAACAACCCTCTCCCCTCAGGAAGCTCTCAGGTTCCTTAGGCACAACCTGCCTCCAGTATACCCATGCTGGTCGTCCCCAAGGGCTGCCTCCCCCAGCCAGGCCTGGCTGCCAGCAGGGATTGCTCCATCACCACCCTGGGATCCGAGATGGGTCTGCCCAAGCTGTGGTCCGTGAGTGTCCCTCCTGTCCCACGCCAGGACTGGCTGCCAGCAGGGATTGCTCCATCACCACCCTGGGATCCGAGATGGGTCTGCCCAAGCTGTGGTCCGTGAGTGTCCCTCCTGTCCCACGCCAGGACTGGCTGCCAGCAGGGATTGCTCCATCACCACCCTGGGATCCGAGATGGGTCTGCCCAAGCTGTGGTCCGTGAGTGTCCCTCCTGTCCCACGCCAGGACTGGCTGCCAGCAGGGATTGCTCCATCACCACCCTGGGATCCGAGATGGGTCTGCCCAAGCTGTGGTCCGTAAGTGTCCCTCCTGTCCCATGCCAGGACTGATGACGCTTTGCCTTTGCTCAGGCCGCTGGGACTGGCCCGGCTGCTGGCACCTCCCATCAGAGTCTGGGAGTGGGGCTGCAGTGGCACCTCTGGGTTCATCCCATCAGATGTGTAACTGCACAGCATTCCCTTGGACAATTTCTAGCAGGGAGCTTTCTTTTCAGCAACTGAAGAGCACTGGGTTGACATGTTCTTTTCACTATTAAAACTCACATTATCATTCCTGAAAGGCAGTGATCAGTTTTCACAGCTCATCAGGGTCTCTGTACAACCCAGATTTTTTTCCTGCGTGTCCATCATTTTAATGCTCATCTTCACTGGATTTCATCTGGCGTACCCTCAGAGAATGCTGGGAGCGCTTTGTTGCTTGATGGTGTTTGCTGTTCTTGTGTCTTTCATGACTCCCCTGGAGGCTGCTGTGGCCATCATTAACTTCTGCCCACCTGAACGCATGTAGTGTCCTTTCACCCTGCCAGGACGGGCCCCTCATTGGGTCTGAGCCAGCCAGGCACAGAGGGGACACACAGTGACAGCAGCCACCAGGCAGGGCTGGGGATGTGTCTGCTGTTGCCAAAGGTTTGGAGGGTCGGGATGAAAGGACACCTTCTTGGCAGCTTTGGTAGCTGCAGCACTACCCTCGGTGGGCGATGAAACCATTGAGAAACCCTTCACTAGTCTGGTTGGGTGCAAATAAACGCCAGTGCAGAATTTTATTGAGGCATGGCCCTCCCAGGACAGCCATTTATCAGTGATCTGCTCAGAACTGAAAGGGAAGACAAGACATCTGGCTGTCTAACAGAGACACGTCTGCAGTGAGTGGTCCCGAAGCTAACCACACCACAGCGGTCAGAGGCACTAAGAACTGATTGAGGGCTAAAATGCTGACAGAATAAGCACTGCTATTTATTACAACAGTTTTACACCTTCAGAAGTGCCCATTGTCCTGTAGAGTCCTTGAGAACTGCTGTTACCCATGTCAGAGACAGCCAGCCTGACCCACTGTCAGCAAACCTGAGTGGGACACGTCAGGTGAGGTTGGGGGGAGCTGCTGTGCTGTGCGGGAGGAAACTGGGGCATTGTCTGGCCACAGCATATTCCTGTTAATCGCTTACATAAATTAACTATGACAGTCAGTGTGAAACTCCCCAATTTTAGACAGGAAAGCTTTAGGGAATTTACCTTGCTTCATAAAGAAGTGCTGGATTTTCAGCTGGAAGTAAAGATGAACCACATTAAAAGTCTGTCAAGCAGTGGAGAGTGTCGTGTGGTATAGGGTAGGTTTGAACCCTTACCCTTGCATGGGAATCTTAGAATCACAGGATGGTTTGAGTTAAAAGGGACCTTTAGGGGTCACCTAATCTGATGCCTTGCCATGAGCAGGGACATCTTCCACTAGACCATGTTGCTCCAAACCCTATCCAAGCTGAGATTGAACGTTTCTAGAAATGGGGCATCCACCACTTCTCTGGTGCCAGTGATAAGAACTCATAAGCATTTTCTGCTCAAGGCTTTTCCTCTCTTCTCTTTCCTTATGACAGCACTGCATGTCATTTAACAGGACAGGATTAATAAAGATTCACTCTAATCCCCTGAAACTTCCCGCCAAATCCAGTGGGACCAGCAGTGTCTGCAGCGGTATCCAGAGATGGCAGCCCTCAGCGAGACAGAGCTGTGCTCAGGGGATACGGCGGGAAGCCCCAGGGGGCAGGAGCTGCCGCCGCACCCTGGGGCCAGTGTGACGCTCCAGCCCGTCGTGTTTGTGCCAGAGATTGAGCTGAAATCTGCAGGAGCAGTGTGGGTACAAGCCCCAGGCTCCGTCTCTGTCAAGGCTTTAGCAGCCCAGCGAGGGGAGGAGGAACAGATGACAGCGGGAGAGCCAGCCTTGTTTCGCAGCACCTGAGAGGGGCTTCGACAGCTTCAGGCATTTCAGGGGTTTAGATTTCTGTTGTATCCATGTGGCAGATGGCTTATCTGTCCCAAACCATGCAGCTTTCTTCCCAGATGTGTGACCATTTATTCAAACCCAGTTGTCTGCAGCTCCCTTTCCTCCCCCCCGCCCCACGCAGTGCCGAGAGCCCGCGGGCTGGGCAGAGCCGCTGGGGCGCGGCTCGCCCTGGGCTCGCCAGGCTGCTCCTGCCTTGCAAGAGCATCAAATAATTCAGTTTTCTCCTGTACTTTGGGAGAGAAAAAACGTCTTTGATGCAGGGCTTTTGCAGGACTGATCTTTATTTACTGATCGCTCTGTTGATTCTCTGTTTCCACTCTTTGTCTTGATCATACGATGCTTTCCCTTTCCTTTCTGCAGCACTGGTGAGAGGAAAATTCTTCCCAAGCTGGTGCTTTCCACCTCAGATGTGTCAATGTATGTCCTTCAACAGCTGCAGCATCTGCCTATGTCATCCTGTGGCATCCAGGAACCTTTCCACCTTGGCCAATCCAGTGATAATTACAATTCTCATCATGATATAATGATGATGGCAATAATAGCTATGATGAGGAGCTGCTTCTTAATCAAAGCTTTTGATTTTTGTTGTTGTTGTTTTTTGTTATTCTATAGAAAGTAGAGATTGTAATAAAAACCACTTGATAAAAAGGAATTTAAGTAAAACTAAAAAGGAATGTAGCTTTTCCTGCCTGACTTAAAAAAAAAAAAGAAGATGCAAATGTAAAGAAACAATTCAAAAGCACAGGGGAAAAAGCATCCTGGAAAACTTGTCTGTGCCTTGTAATGGGGTTGTGGGGTTTGGGGGAACCATGTGTGTTGGACATGGTCAGCCCTGGGGCTGTGGGGCCAGGTGTGTGATTGCAGAACATTTCTTGTAAACATCAGAGCTTCAAATACATATGTTTCATTCACCCAGTCTTTATGCAAGGCTGAATAAATTACACCAGCCCTGCCTGTCTAAGGTAGCTGTGGTAGTGGCTTTTGCAAATTGTTTAATTTAACAACTTCTGTGCCATTCGTTCAAATGTTTTCACTCTCCCAGCCAGGGCCCCCCAGTGCTCCCACAGTTAGAGGCAGGGGCTGGAGGGCTGAGGCCAAGTGCAGGGAAGAATTTTGGTTTGAAAGGCAGAAAGAAGGCGGTAAATAAAACTGAAATTTCTGTAAGTTATTTTATTCTACTAATTTCAGCTGAGTTAGTACATGAAATTTCCTATGAAGCTTCGGTAAACTTCTGCTTCAGCAGCTTTCTCAGTTATCATCTGTGTATGTTTCTTAGCTGATTGTACCATCTATGTGGTGAAAAACCCGAAGAAGATAGAAAAAAACTGCAAAATTAGCATCTTCCAAGATGATCAAAGGAATTATGTAAAACCTAACCAAAACCTAAGTAAAAAATATTTTTAGATTTTTTTGTAACAGTAAAGAATCTCTTTTTCTTAAATTGTTCTGTTGGTGTTTGTTTTAGGGGTTTTTTTGTTTGTTTTTATTTAATGAATGTTCCTGGTGGCAGGGGAAACTCACAGCCACTGTAGAGAGGAAGTGGATTGATTTTTCCAAGGCAGAGTGATGACGGGTGCTCCATGCTCTTGACTCTCCCTGGTCTTGTGCAGGGTAGGTACGGTGCAAGTGAAGAGGCCATGGCACCTGAGGGGCTCAGCTCTGTGGCTCTTGGGACCAGGAGGGTCAGGGAAGAGCTGATGGAGGGCTCAGGGTAAAGAAGTATTTAAATAACAATAATAATGTTATTTCTGCTTATAAATTTTCACTTATGGTAACTCTCTCCTTCCTCTGATGCCATGCCTTGTTCTTATCATGGTCCCTCTGTGTTGTGACATTACATTTGGTGTGTCAGTACTTTTCTGGGATTTGTTTTATCCATATTTGTCTCTGAGCTCTGTAACACTATGCTGGAGTTATCTATATGACCTTTTCATAAGGCAACACTAGGCTGTGTGACAGAAAAAAGAGGGCTAGGGAGATACAAGGAGCAATGAAGGACTCTGAGCTCAGGATGGGCAGGGCCTGGCCTGTGCTCCCCCAGGGCCAGGGGACAACCAGCTCATGGCCCAGGTGCTAGCAGGGGCTGCACCCCCCCACTCTCCCCTTAAAATGTGCAAAGCAGTTTGGAGAAAAAGGAGCGATGTTTGGTCATTGATACAAGCAGCAGTTAGTCTTTTCCAACAGCCTTGTGGATAATGGGCACAAATCATGGTCTGGCAAGGAAAGTATAAAATACACCTCTTCTCCCTAAATGATTATCAGAGCCATAATGAAAGAAAATCCTTCCTCACCATTTTGCACACCTGATTAGAATTCCATCAGTGGTAAGCAGCTTTCCACAGCCTTTCTCACCAGCTCATTCCCTGGCATTATCCACTTGCATCAAGGCTTTATGATCTGCCTTTTCAGTCATATTCCCATGTTCTTCAATGGCTTTTGGCCAAGTTGGTTGATAATTTCTGTTAACTTCCTTTTAGTCTGAACAATCTGAACTCCCTTGAATTTCTTGTTGTGCCTTACTCAGACACCTGTTCTTCCTGGTGCAAGCGACTGATGGCAGTAGCTGTGGGTAGGCCCTAAGCTGTTGAACAGGCCATTTGAAAATAACACGGTCTTTAGCCATTGGAATTATTAATAGCAGCTTTGCTTTCCTGTCTTGGGGCATTTAACACTCAAGGATTTAATGATTTAGCCAATTAAGAGAATTAAGCTTTTAGCTCATGGTGAACTTCCAACTTGACTCTCTAGCTGGGAAGGGGTGATGCTCTCATTTTCTTTCCAAGACCTGACAATGTTTAGTATTTTTGTAGAAGATGAATTGCTAAAACTGTTGCTGATGACCTGCAGCAGCCTGACTGCTCAAAGGAGCAGCTCACATACCTGTGACTGACAGATGGGCCACGTTCAAGTCACCAACTTGTCGGGTGCTGCCGCTCACCCTGGAAGGGGTTAGGGGCTCCATGGGCTGAGACTTGCAGCTTTCCTCTGGCTGCTCCCTTTTTGGGTTGTGCTTCTTTAGTACAGCAGATTCAGCCGCCACTTGGTCCTGGGGTCCTCACTGCATCAGCTCCCAGCCGGCCCCGCTCGCGCAGCCACAGGGAGAATGATCAGGATTGTTTCACCTTCATCCCAAACATGGCTGATGCATCTGCTGTGATTTATCTTTGCCTGTTTCTCCCATTTAACATAATGCAGAAGATGGGCACAAATGCTGATGTTGGAGATGTTAATGATCACCAAAATTCTGTGCTACTTCTGTGCTGTATAAATGTGGAGAAATTGGTGGTATTGCAATTGTGGAGCAATTGTGGAGCACCTGGCTTGCTGTAATCCTTACATTGAAAATGAGAGCAACATCAATGCCATCAAACCTCCAAGAGCTTGGGGCTCGCAACATTGATCTACTTACAAGCAAACACTGTTCATAAAGGTTTAAAGAAAATATTGGTGATTTGCACACCACACATTGTCATCACAAAACCAAAATTGCACAACAATCCATTCATCAGAATCTATTACTTTTTGTAGCTCAGATGTTATGTGGAGACAAAACAGGGGCAGACCTTTGTCACAGCCCCAGGCCCCCGGGACTACACCCTTCCCTCTGTCCCTCCTGTCTCCATGTCCCACACAGACAGACTGCATGGAAACATGAGCTCTTTTATCCAGTAACTCACTCAAGAACCACAGCTCTGTGAGGAGAAGCCAGCCAACACTCCATTTAATTCTTTGGTATCAGCTTTGGGATGTCACGATGCTCACTCATGCACAGCACTGACACACATTCCTGCCTGACAGTGCAGTTTGTCTCCCAGACACAGAGTTGTGTGGAGTTACGGAAGCATGAAATATACACACCTGAAAACAGGGGAGGAGCTGGTGTAAGGGACAGAACTATCTACCTTACAGGTGTGCTGACACTGGGTACAGCTGTGACACTGAGCAGAGAAAGTCTGCACACAAGGTGATTTTGCTTGTTGTTGTTCAGCACAATTGGAGGCTGAAAAGACCCCATAAAAGGAGCCATTTGGAAAAAAAACCCGGTGCCAAATCTAATAGTGCTGTCCAGAACTACAGCTGCTGTACAGCGTGAGCTGTGCAGGATGTGTGCTGTGGCTGGTGGTGCTGACATGGGCACAGGGCCCCTGAGCTGCCCCTCGTCAGGGCCATGCCAAGCGCATGCTGGCACAGGCCCTGCCCTGCCTGTGGCCAGCTGGTTCATTTGGTTTTACTCACAATGCTACTCAGACCTAGACCAAAAAATGAGAAAATGGAAAGGAATTCTCTCTGGACCACTGTGGCTTTGATGCATTCATTATTTTAGTCTAATTTCTGCCTATAGTAAGTGCTGGATCTAAACCGCACCCAACTCAACTTGGCATGGAAGCTGTTTTCTGCCTTTCTCAGCTGAAATTGTTGATTTGCTCTGGTTTTGCCCAATGAATGATTTTTAACTAGCTTTTCACACCAGCACTTAGCTCCCCCTGCTATTCTCCCTACATCTTTATGGCTGTCCCTTATGGCTGCACCTCCTCAGTGGCTCCTAGGGGGAAATCCCACAGCTCCAGGAACCACAAGGACCTTTCCTGGGGACAGGGTGCCTGTGGTGCCTTAACTTTTATATTTTCAATTCCTGCAGTGCCTGGTGTGCAACTGTGCAGCTCCTTGCAGCTGCCAGCTGCTGCTCTCTCAGGCCAGGCAGGCAGAACAAAGCCTCTCCAGGGCTGCTCTCCAAGGACACCCAGCCTGTCCCAGGCCCCAAATGTGTAACCCAACACCTTGGGAAGGGGGGTGAGCTTGGGGAAATTCCATCATTAACTGAAGTTTAATTGGAGAATTAACCCTGATGTGCAGATGGACCAAAGCTATAAAAGTGTGAATAGCTCGTGACTCGGGGTCCATCTCAGGGTTCATTTCGGCAGCAGCCTCTGGCTCCCCAGGGTGTGCCTGTAAAGGCCTTTCAAATAAATACCCACCTTTATTCCCTTACTCCTGTCTAGTCTCTGTTTTCAGGTGGCCTCTCAGGGCATCACCTGGTGTGGCTGTGCCAGCTGGGGACACCTCTCAAGGCAGTGGCAGGGACTGTCCCATTGCCTGCAGTGCTTTGGGCACCTGGAAGGAGGGGGAGATCCAGGTGATGGCTTGTTTAAAGTAGATGGCAGGCTCCTGCTGTGGTGCAGATTTCAGCTAAGGCAGTATAATTTTGATACCCTGTAAATCCTACAAAGTAATGTTAAACAACTACACATAATTCTATGCCTAAATTCTATATTAAGGTTGACGATATGTTTTTCACAAGATAACTATTTAACTTACAGGTAACATGAGCAGGTGTTGGGTGAGGGTTGGTATATGCTACCCTTTCTTTCCATCTTAGAGCTCTCGTAGGAAACATGTCTAACCACAGGCCCTGTATCCAGTTTGTTCTGGATACTTGTGATGGCAAGAGATTCAAAGGGAAAAGAATTCAAGTAATAAGGGAAGAAATTGTGAAGCACTAAGTACCGCAGTGGGGGAAGGCTTTACAATAAACTGTTGAAAAGGATGTGAAAGCAAAGGAAATATTGCTATCAGAGGAGAAGAAATAGTTTTATAATTTTAAAGTCAATCCCTTTAATTATACAATGAACTGTTAAATGAAAGGTTGTGTTTAACAAGTTGAAACAAGTTGCAAACTCTTGAAAGAAATGGGTTGCTGAGACTGTGACACATTAAATAGATGGCAGGGCTGCCTGATGTGTATTTGAAAGGAGGATCCTGTGTCTTTCTGTAATTAGTTTAATCACAAGTGTGATATGTGCATGCCTAACACATCACAAGATAATGTACAGATGCAGATTTTTCATAGCACTATCATTAATTCCACCATTCAGCTCATGGAAATCAGTTGCCAAATCCCAGCTGGATCCTGCAATAAAGAGTTTGAACCCTTCTCACAGGAGATGAGGTGCTGCATTCCTGGAAAGTGGAAATCAAAACCCTTGTCAATTGGATGGCCTCATTTGCTCTACAGCTAATTACACCTGGTTTGGTTCTGCTCCACATTAGAAACATATTTTGAAAACCTTAAGTAAAAAAAGAAAACATACTTTCCTGTACTTGGGAGGGGGGCATCTGCCTCACTTGAAGTCAGCACTTGGTTACCTTTGTTCCATGCAAGTTTTGGTGGTGCGCTGGCTCTTGGCACAGGAAATGGTATTTTGGAGGGCTGGAGTTTACCATGGTACCTGATGATACCTGCAAGCACACTGGAGAGGACAGGGGAAGGACCAAGGGCTCCACAGCATCCCACAGCAGCTATTCCTTGCATCAGCTGAGCATCCCCGCCTCTCAGAGCAGAGCCTGAAACAGCCTCTCAGAGGGACAGTGATCCAAGGTGATCAGCTCCGAGGCTGTCTACTCTCGAAGAGCCGGTGCCTGAGAAGGACTAATGTAGCAGCTCTCATATGTTTACAAATAACCCGAGAAATAAAGCATACAGATATTGAACAAGTTTCTGCACTCACAGCTGAGCACTTAGATTGGTGCATCCAAGACTGGATATAGTTGGAGTATATGGAAGCAGGCTTGAAAGGGAATTGATGAGCTGTGTCTGAGAACTCTTTCTCTAGAGATGCAGACACCAGATTTACCAGGAATTAGTGTTCTCAGCAACACATTCCTAAATCTAAGATTCACTAAAGTTTACAACTGCAATGAAATGGGGCTGTGCTCAGCCTTGATACCCTGACAGATACCTGCTGAGTGCAGGGCAATGGGGTGGGGGTGTATGGGGGGATGAAGCCAATTCATGGTGGGGGAGTTGGAACAGCACTTTTATCCACCCCACTGCTGGTGGGTGGCTGTGACTCTCTAGGACCTGCTGCCCCCGGGAGCTCCCTGTGGTTCTTGTCTGCTGGGCTCCTACCTTCCCCTCTGCTGTCAGCAGCTGGTGCCTGAGTTGGGGGAACAGAGCTTCCTGGAGGTCAGGACTCTTCCATCGCCTCTTTCTTACCATCCCCTGACACCGAGAACTGGCCCAGACTCGGACCAGGAGGGTATCAGCGCCTTGCACTGATTATCAAACCTTGCATCTTTTAATCAGCAGATCCTGATTAATAGTCAGGGAGACCTGAATGGAAAAAGCCAAGGATCTCTTTGCTTCCTCTGCTTGCTGAATCCACCTGCCTTCTGTGCCCAGCATCTCCAGAGCAGGCCAGGACACTGACCCAGTCTGCATGGTGGGGACTGTGTCCAGCAATGTGGAAGGAGGATGCTCTCCGTGAGGAAGCTCTCTGACGGCTCTCCTGATTTACCTCTCAGTTTGCCTCAGGCAGGACAAAGCAGAGCAAATCAATTCTGCGGGCAGCAATCAGGAAGTGCTATTAATAGGACTGATTCTCACTGACCTGGAAATACCACTGATCCTGCCCAGGGATGCAGTTCTTATTCCACACTCCCTAAACAAGCCTTGTTTTCTATGGAGACTGTTCAGCAGTGTAGCAGCCTGCGATTCATTGTCAGAAGCCTTTCTCTAAGCAAACCCAGGGTGAAATATTCCTGCTGGTTTGCAGTGTGTGTGACTGAACCCCCCAGGGTCAGGATCTCCTCCACCGGGAAACAAAATTGCAGTGAGCAATGATGTTAAGTGTCATTACACTCTTATGAGTGGAGAGGTCTGCAGGCTTCCATGGAGTAACATTTCCGATCAGGAATGAGACCATCAAGGAAGGTTCTCATTTTGAAGGGCTTTTATCCAGTTACCTCAGGCTCACAGTTTCTTTATGACTATAACAGAGCTGAAGGAAGGGTCTTGTCAGTATGACTGATGCTAAAATGCTCCCAAGCTTGAGAAATATCTTACTGGTTTAAAGTAAAAAACTACAAGCGGAACTGGGAGATGAACAGTAATTCCTTTGGCTGGTTTAATCTTGTGGTGAGGTTCCTTCTGCCTGAAACTCTAACAGTTTAGGTTTAATTCTGGCAATTGATTTTTAAAAATAATTATAATTGTTCAGACCACGCCTAGTGCAGGTTCAGTTCAGCTCCCTCAGCTCCTGAGCTACCTCAGGTGATCCCAGCACTCATAGAATGGGCACAAGGCGAATTGCTGGTCAGGCCCTGCATGTTGGAAAGAGGAAGGACTCAGCGAACATTTTCCCCAGAGACCAGGAGCCATTGTTCCTGTGCAGACCCATTTATTTCTGAATTGCCGTTCCCAGGAAGTGACCCAGTACTCACTTCAAGGTAGGAAAACCACATTTTCTTCTCAGTGCTGTGTGAAATTTCAACTTCCCCTTTTCCCATTCCCCTTGTGTAAGGCCAGTATCAGCCACTGCCTGCCAGTGCTATTTTTACATGTTTCAAAGATAATGGAAGTTTCTTCCCATGCACATAAAATCCCAGTATCACCGACACTCTGGCTCATGTGCTGGGAAGCGGAGGGAAGCAGAGCCTGTGGCTGGAAAGTACAACAAGGGCCGGCCAAGACCAGGGGTGGGCAGCTCCTGCAGAGCAGCTGCACCTCCCAGAGCTAGGGAGGTCCATGCGTGGGGAGGGCTCAGTGGGTCCCTGCTACCCAGAACAGCCTTTGGACACATCTGAAGAGTGGGCAGGGAACTCCCAAATTGGCTCTGGTCTGGCTTTGCTTTTGGGCTGCAAGGCTCCAGCATGCTTGGCTTGGCCACGGAAGAGTGAACTGTTATGAAAGGTTGAAGACTTCTTTCAAGATAGTATTTCTTTATCAGCGATTAGAAAGCAAAGGGAGGAAACTGGAAGAACAGTGGGAGGAGTGAGATGATCCCCCAACGAAGTGGGGTGGTGCCCCAGGGGCCTTCAAGGGTGTGGGAGATGAGCTCAGCTTTTCCTTCCCAATCACCTTCTGGTATGTTTGGAGGAGTGAAGTGTCACCAAACTGAGTGTGCTTTGGGTGGTGGCAGCCCGTGTGCAAGAAAAGATACTCCCCTTGGCAAACTGCCTTGTTAAGTCTTGCACCGAGATGAGCAAAGAGAATCTGGGCCACATGACTCTTGGGGAAGGGAC
Organism: Oreocharis arfaki; assembly: GCA_013398015.1. NCBI lineage: Eukaryota > Metazoa > Chordata > Aves > Passeriformes > Paramythiidae > Oreocharis > Oreocharis arfaki. Next base: position 68,190 of record VZRR01002472.1, on the reverse strand, counting down.
ATGGCAAAACCTCCACTGCCTCTGTGCAAGCTGTCCTCAGCGTGAGGAGCTGCACCCTGTCCCACTGGGATGCACAAAGCCTCCCCTGCAGCAGGAGCCCATCCTTCCTGCCAGCTCCATGATTGCCATCTCCCTGGCCCCTGATGTCCCTGGGACAATGCCCAACTGTGAGCAGCAGCGCCTAGGCCACGTGGGACTCCTCTGCCCCATGCTCCAGCCCCAGCCCTTTTTCCTTTCTAGCTGAAGCTGGGCGCTCCTCACCAGCCTCAGCCTCCCACAGAGCCCCACGTGCTGCTGGCCCTGGAGAGGGATGAGAAGGATGACAGGACCTTTCCCTACCCCTGCCCTGCAGTCCCTTTCCTGCAAATCTTGCCTTTTCCTCTGTGACACTAACAGAGAAATTCCTCCTCTGCTCTCCCCCTCCCCACACCTCTGTGTGCCCTCTCTGATCCTTCACTTTGTTCTTGCTCCTTCTCTGCCCCTTTGCTTCTCACACTTGTCCAGTTTTTGCATTACATAACATGATTGAATCCCCTCCTTTTAGAAAAAATCTCATACCTGATCCCATTCAGTTTCCCAGATATAGTTCATCCTGCTTTCATCTGGAAAATTATTTTATATGCTGTACAAGCTGTCTTTAATCCATTTTGTTTCTAGAACGTTACCAAACACTTATGGCCTTAGCACTGACCTTTTCTCAGTTGTCTCGATTCCTCAAAAAGACAACGTGAGGGACAGAAACCCATGCGTGCTCCAGGCAGTCACTTGGACAGCATGCAGGGATGGGCTGGCTGTTCACTCCCACTGGCCTGTCCCTCCAGTATATCCGTCAATTAGTAATAACTTGCACCTGTTATTCCCTGTTCCAACACTGCTGATGCTCCTGTTTCCAATGTCAGCTGGATGTGTTATTCTGACACAAACCTGATGAAGATAGGAGTTACCTGGGAAAATCAGGCTCATCTGCTTTCCTAGTCAGAGAAAAAGCAATTCTGCTTCGGAAGGAAACAAAGAATTGGCTGGGACCTCCCATCCTTTCCTTATTAAACCACTCCCTGGGTGTCAGAGTTGCTAACGGGGCCAGTGGATGTGCCAGCACACCGACATGAGGGACCAGTTCCTTCCTCCCTATCTGCCCCTCATACCTATGAGAGCCCCTGGCACCGGGCAAAGAGACATCACTGTGTAACTCTTCCTGGTGCCTTAGACAGGACCTGAGGATATCGGGGCTTCCTGCTTTAGGGATAGAGCACCACAGCAGGCCCAGCAGGACCTTTGTGCGGCCACAGCTATGGCTGGAACTGGCAGCCGGTAACTCCTTCAAAAGCTGCCACCCATCAAAGCCTGGTGAGTCACTCCAGGTTCAGAGAATGAGGAGTTCCTTGAGTGTACATATGACATGTTCAGTAGGAGAGAGGGCTGATAATCAAATTTTTCTCCCAGAGGCACAAATTATTTCTGAAGCTCTGTATTACCACTGTTTGTGGACAGAGTCACTGAAACTTCCCCTCTTAGACCAGCTGCTGTGAGTAATTTCATTGCTAAGCCATATGGCATAGCTCTTATGTAATTTTATTTGAAAATGTGATTCTTTTAGTTGTGACAATGCTTTATCTTCTGTGTTGTTGTTCCTCTGTATGTGCGTGTTCAGCTCTTGGCACAGGAGGATGCATGTCCAGAGAAGACCCCTGTGAGAGCAGTGAGAGTGTAGCAGCCCCCCAGAGCCAAGTTGGGACAATGATCATCCCCAAGGCTGCAGGAGCAGCGTGAGAGAAGGAACAGCTCCACTCTGGTACTTGGTGAGAAATGAGGATCTGACTTGAGGGTGATGTGTTTTAAAGGTCAAGAAGAGAGCCCCAGAGTGCTGCTCTGGGAATTTCCACCCCTCCAGCTTTCAGAGAAAAGCCAGACTCCAGCCCATGGGGAGCAGGTGGGCAAGGCAAACACATTTCACTTGTTCATGAAAAATAATAGACACCATCTCATATCAGCCACAAGCATTGGTGAGCCCAACACCTGGGGTGCTGTTATCTTCAGTGGCCATAAAACCAAACTCACTCACTGAGGCAGAGCTGGGAACTTGCGTCTGACACCTCCTTTGGAGAGCTTGAAGGCTGGTCACTGCCTTTGGGACCTGCAGAGTTTGCTGGGTCTTGTGGGGGACTTCGATTTGGGAGGTATAGGTGAGGTGATGAAATGACAAAGTCTTATCACAGCTCTGGGCACACTCCAGGATTTCACTGTGTCCCCTGGTAAATTAGAGCAGAAATGAATTTCCAGACTAAGAGTGTATAAAGTGTTTGGCACCCAGAGTTGTGCCTGCGGAGAGGAGACCAAGAGCTGGAAATGGAGAGCACAACTAAAGAGCTTAATGAGCAATTACAGAGGTGTTAACTCACTGCTGCAATTACATAGCTGTTTGTTCATTAAAGGAGAAATTTAATACAATAATAATGCAATTATAATATTTGCAATTCTGCACACGAAAAGCCAAAACACAGAGTTTTCAGGAGTGATACAGACAGTCCTGTCCTCTCTCCAAAAGTGCCTTTAGATCTCAGAGCTTACAGAAAACTTTTACAAGGTACATGCTCTGGGGGTTACCACAATATTCCCCATTTATATCGTTGAGCCCAGAAGTGAAAACAGCACCTGAGCTGTGAGCACACTTCTCTGCAGCCTGCACTCCCCTCCAGCCTCAGAGCCTTCAGCCATTCACAGCAGGCACTTTTTCTGTCTGTAAAGCTCAGTCCCAAACCTGGTCTTCAAGCAAGTGTTGGAGCTTTTTCAACTCCCTCAGGAAGCGTTTCATCTTTTTCACTTTTACCCTGTTTTTAGAAACAAACTCACTGCTGCATTTCATCAGAATTTACTCACAGTTTCGCTGCACTTGAACTTGTACTTCTGAAATCAATGAATTGTTTCATAAAAAATTTTGACCAAATATTGCTGAGAGGTGTGGGAATGGTTTTTTAAAAAATGTTTCTTTATAGAGTGTTGTTGATTAAATCTTTGCAGCCACTGCTGAGCTTCTAGATTTTGTGGAGGTGGAGTGGGGAAGATTTCTACAAAGAACAGACATGATCTGGTGTTCTTCCACCATTGGCGTTATTTATTTATTACCTCACTTGAGGGTCAAGGAGATGACTGTGGTTTGTTAACAGTGCAGAGACCAGACACTGCTCAGGTTGTCACTGCAGGGTGATGAGCTGGTCCTGGATCCCTGGTAAGGCCCTCTGAGGGAAGGGAAGAGCATGAAGGCTCAGGCAGGGTCAATGGTATTTATTAAAGATGTTCCTGTCTGACGTCTAAAACCTCTTTTGCTGAGAGGTTGGCTGAACCATTCCGTATTTGCCAATCTGGCTTAAAGGTAAAACAGAGGAAAAGGAGTTTCCTGAACATTTCTACTCCTGTTTGCACAGTGAAAGGCACCCCAGGCACCTGTCCTCTGACCCCAGAGATCACCCAGGAAGTGCAAACAATGAGTGCTCAGAGGCTGAGCATTATTAAACATTATGGGCAAAGAGGAAGAGACAGAGAAATGTGAATAAATCAAATTATCAGGATATACCACCAGGGTATTTTTCTGAGTTTTTGTTTTTGTTTTTTGGGGGTTTTTTTTGTTTGTTTTTGTTTTTTGTTTGTTCATTTAAGTGCAATTTGGTATAAAAGAAACCAGGAGATTGCATGGTAAACTGAGGAAAAAATGGAACTGTAGCTTGGACTGTTATAGTATTTAACAATAGTTACTAATGAAAAAGCGAAAATAGTTGCATGCTAAAGGTTGCACTTGACTGAGATGGAGTGGATGTAGATAGAGCATCTCCAGTACATCAGTCAGTCCTGAGCACACACTAATGGAAATCAATTAATTTCCACCAACATTTGCTCTTTCTATTGTGAAAGAGTTTTAATTAACTTATTTTGAATGGTCAGTAGCTGCTTATTCTGGAAGAGCCTCACAGATTTAATGAAGTGCCATTCTTTCTGAATTTATGCTGGAGAAGTGACAATGACAAATTTTAAGCTGAATTACTTTCCATATGTGATCAGTTAATGGAAAACCTTCCACATCCAAATTATTTATTCCTGTCCTGTTATTTTCCCCATTAAGCAGCAATCTTCTGACTTAGGCAGTAAGCCCAGGAGCAAACATGCCACTGTCACTTGGCAATAAAGCCATTTGGGCACAGGAAAATCCCTTTTGTCCAGGTCACGGCCATCTACTACTTGTTTGCTGCTTTCTACAGACATTATTGTGTCTGACACCAGTAAGGGTCAGTGCAGGAGTGGGGCTGAGGGAGGAGGGCTGAGCTCCCTCCAGCCACACAGTTTTGTTTTTGTGTTCATTTCCTCAGATAGCCCCAAACATCGCTGAGTTTTGAAGGCTCAAACAGACAAGATTTTGGTCCAGAAGGAGAAGATAAGCCCAAAATAAGAGGACGAGCCCAGCGCTAGCTGCACTACAGCCCCCAAAGAAGTAGCTGTGGAAGAGATCTGAGGAGGAGGCAGAGCAGCTGAACTTGTTCTCTTACCTGGACAGGTATGAGATGGTGGTGAGAGGTGGGTGCTCCACTGGGTGATGGAGCTTCTGCAGCGCCAGCAACTCCCCAGCTCACTCCCTTGAGCTGTGTGGCAGCAACATCACAAGGACAATGAGCAGACGACTGGGGCTCCCTTTGAAAGAGCTGTTTATACCTCATTCTGCATTACCAGTGTTTATGACTTCCTCCTGCGCCACCTCCAGGAGTGGCCTGGTTCCCACCTGAGTCAGAGTTTCATACTGCTATAATCAGGGGATTTCTTAAGCACAAGGTCAGAAGTTTCTTGAAGATGGTGATGAAGGTTGGAGTACACACAGCTGTCCCAGTTCAGGGGGAGTGAGGCACTGGAGCCCCTTTATACCTTTCTAATGACACTACTCTATTTATTTACTTATTTTACTTAGTTCTGTACTGATGAAGACCTTCAGCTTTATGTCCCATGGGTTATCACTGTGCGGGGGGGCTGTGCTGGGAGGCCAACACTGTACTACAAACAGGACAGACACATACAGGCTCACTGTGGATTCATCAGCACTTTTGTACTCTTGAGGCAGCAACATTAAACAAAACAGTAAATAATCCAGCCCCCTACGGCCATGGGCATCTGCCAGCCCCCAGTCTGGCTTCTCAAAGGAAAGCATGTGCTTATTTCTCACTGTTGCCAGTTATGAGTCAGAGAAATGACCTCGGTTCCTTGTGAAAGAAGAGACAGGAAAAGCTGAAGCAACACAGGACAAAATGCATCAGCATTTCCAAGAGAGAACTTAGCAATGGCAGGAATCACAAACGGAGAAGTATTTTCATGAGGAGTCAACTCCATGTCTTTCAGCAGTGACTTCTTTCTGAAGATGATCTGTGCACATGCTGCAGTTAAAAACTTCACACGGTTTACAGGACAGAAAGTGAGCAGTTGAACGCATTATAGAGACTGCTCAGGGAGATGAAAGGAGGCATTAAAAACATGAAACCTTGTGTAAAGGTTAATTAAAACATTAATAATGCAATGTTTCAATTATTCATGCATAAATAAAAAGACATTTAATGGTAGACACACACTGAGCATTACTGTGGTGGACATGACATTGGGATAGAGAGGGAACACACGGGAGCTTAGCACAGGAAATTACTGTAGGGCACAGAAAATGCTGGGCAAGAGGATGGGGTGAGAGCAGGGATCACAGGGTGCAGGGAGGGATGGCTGGGGGGTACCTGCCCTGATCAGCTACAGTTCCACAGGTCTCAAGGACAGTCCTCGTGTCCCCATCCCTCCAGCAACCCCAGGCTCAGGAACCAGGAGAGTGTTGGCTCACATCTGAGTGTGGCATGCGAGGGGCATGGGATGGGCAGGACCACCATATTTAATCCTCAAATACAGTGTTTCTGTACAGTAACAACTGAAAAACCTCATCATATTTTTACACTCTTATTTTCTACAGATCATAGAATCGTAGAATCCTAGAGCAGCCCAGGCTGGAAGGGGCCTGGAAAGATCGTCTACTCCAATGCTTTCTGGGAAAGGAAGCCCAGAGTGATTTTCTCACACCTTGACTAGCTGCATGTGGAATGCCCCAGTGATGGAGGCCTGTCCCTGGGAAGGTTGTTCCAGTGAATGACTATTCTCGTTGTTAAGTTTCCTTTCTATTGAGATGAAACCTCTTCTGGTGCAGCTTGTACCCATCACTCATTGCCTTCCCCATGGGGCTCCCCCTGCAGAGAGACCCTCTAACCTCTTCAGATCTCCGGTGCATGTCCTGGGGTGCTGTGATGGGGTCCTCCCTGACTCAAGTCTTTTTCCAGGAGAAGAGACTGAACTTCTTCAGTCTTTCCTCACAGGGCAGGTTCTCCAGCCCTTGGGTCATCTATATCACCCTCCTTTGGATCCTCTCCAGTCTATCTGCTTCATTTTTGGGTTGTGGGGACTTGAACTGTGCATGACCAGCAAGGCTGGGGTCAGGCAGGTGACGCTACTCTCCATCTTGGAATCCACAGTGACGCCGCACAATGCTGCCAGGACTGTCATCCCTCATCTGTTCTTGATGTGGCCTCCTCAGATGCTCAGAGCATCGCTTACAGCCTGCTGGCTCCAGACCTGCACCTGCACTTCTGACACATCTTCCCCTCTCTGTGCCCCCACCACCGTGTGTCTGTGCAAACACTGTTTCCGTGTGGCCGTGATTATACTCTCAGTTTCTCTCTTTAAGCTGTCTTTGACAAGTCATTTAGAGTTTGCCTGCTTTCATCAGCTTTTACAGTGAAGGAAAGTTGGCAGGCAATTCTCAAATACCTGACTTGTCTCTTGTCTGATGATTGATTTCCAGTGGGAGTAAGTTTTGATATTTGAAAAGATCCAACCTATTATTATTGAACATTTGAGTTGTGTAATGGAAGTATCTGTCTGACAAACCCAGAAGGATATTTGAGCAGAAGGCTCAAAGGCTTAAGGAAATTCTAGATCATGTATAAAATATTGCCCAGTGCATTGTCTCTGATGTCAGACAGAGAATGGAGAGAGGCCACAATGTCAGGAGAATGCAGCCAGGTTAAGGAAAAAAAAGGTGCAAATGGAATATTTTAAAAAAGTGAGGAGAAATGTTAGCTTCTGTGAAGAATGAAAGATATGGCAGACAATGGGATGAAAAGGACTGATTCTGACCTACATACCCAGGCAGAATCCCTGCTGACAGAGAGGAAAAATGATGCCTTTGATCTGCAGGTGATATCAAGACTCTGGGCAGAGAGAGCTGAAGAATACTGTTGAAAAGGAAAAAAATCATACCAGCCCCAGTGGAGCCTGGGCTCTCACTGCAGACAGGTCAATAGCCCACTTGGTGCGCAACCTGGGCTCCAGCTGTGGCTTGGGGACAGGAAAACAGAAACATCCCCCCTGGGAATGGACAAAAATTCCCCCTGGAGACAGACGAACTTTCCCCTTGGGGATGAGACCTTGACCATTATTTCAGAGGTGGACCTCTGCTGGCAGGAACCAGGCACGCAGATGAGAGGGCTGCCTAAGGCTGGTGACTGGAGCATGCCCTGGGAGCGCTGCCGAGGGGCTGCTTTCCAGCTCTGAGCTGAGCTCCTGTGTCTTGCACAAATAGGTGTATTTTTCCCGGAAAACAAGCAAAAGTTGCTGTATCAGCCATAGAAGCATCCCTTGGCGCCTCAGCCTGAGCCAAGTACCAGCTGCACCGGTATGAGATTCTTTGTACAGAACATGTACTCTCGAGGGTGGAGCACGTGCTCAGTCGTGAGCTGATGCGGTGCCTCATGTACACAGGAAACCAGCTGCAAGTTTTGGAGAAATCCCTTCATTTTGGGGCAGATGGGAAAAGATATTTCTTTTCTCCTGTTGTGCTGAGGAGAAGACCCCATCATCCCTCACTTCATTTCCAGGCACCATCTCACCTGGGTCGCTGCCATTGATCCCCTGTGTCTGAGCCCAACCTCACCCGGGTCACTGCCGTCTCTCATTTGTCCTCAGGCACAGCCTCACCCGGGTCACTGCTAATGCTCACCTGTCCCTAGGTACAACCTGATGTTTTCTCCTGCTCTTTGGTCTGGAAGTTCAGACCAGCCACAGCCCTGGCAAGGAGCAGCTCAAATATACACCCGTGTTCCAGACAGCAGCAGATTTTGAGAGCAAGGGAAGGAGGTGGTGTTTTCCCACAGTGATGAATCCGTGTCCAGAGAGCTGTAGTGCCATGTTCAAATGCAGAGAGAGATGCTGCCTCGTTAGCATATTATTGTCTTTTTATTAATCAAGTCAGCATGAATAATTTTGCTTATGATTGCATTTGATTGTATTATGGAATTATAGACTTGAAAAGCTCTTTTTTCCCCAAGTCTGCAGAAGGCAGCAGCACCATTCTTGCACTATTTTTAGTGGATGTTGCAGAGAGTGTCCTCTGTGCCTGTCCTGTTTCACTGCCAGGATTGTACACCTAGACTTCCACGGGAAAAAAGAAAACTGAGCAGTGTTAAAAGGAAGTTGTACACCCATCTACGTGTTGCCTGAGGAGGTAAAAGGCAGCTCCTGCCTGCACTCTGGACTGACTGTAGTGCTTCTAAATGAACCCAGCAGTGTTATGATGGCTTTAAAGCTCATAGACAAAATTGCATTTTAAAAATCACACATAAGTTGCCTGCACTTACCATACCCCAAAATGAAAGGGAGATGTTTTCTGCTCCAGTGACAAAGAGCAATTTACCTGTCATGCCTGAGGTTATAATTACAGGTGAAGGCTGGGTGAATGTGGGAAGTGAATTTCCCTGTAACATTAAACCCCAATGATGGTCTTTTCAGGTCACAGAGGTTCTGAGGCCATCACATAGCACAGCTCCAGACCTCAGTAAGATTTATGGGTAGCTGCTCTTTTCCCAAGTGGTTTTCCAGATGGGAGCTGCCAGAGCAGTGAGAGCCCTACAAGCTGCTGGAGCAGCTGCACCAACCCCAAGCCCCTGGGTATGGGGCTCTGGACACCTCAGTGTGGGCTCAGCATCTCCACTGAGACTCCCTGGAGATCTGTGGCTGAGGAGCAAACCTATCCAGGGAGCAGGCAGGAGCATGGGACAAGCAGTAGGAGTGAGGAGTGCCCCAGGACCTGGCAGTGCTCTGTTCCATGCTAACAACCAAGGATTCACACAGGGGAAAAAAAGAGTTCTCTCTTCTCAGTATTGTGATAAATCCCTTGGATGTGATATAAACCCAGCATCTGACTTCAGCATTACACAACATTACAGGGCTGCTCATGCTACAGCCACAGAGTGACCTGACCCACCTGGGCCAGAGTCCCCATCCAGCTCAGAGCCACTGCCCCTCCAGCACGGGGCATTGGGGCTGTGTAGGGAGCAGGGCTGGCAGCCTGCGAGTGGGGGATGACATAACCACGGGCTTCTGATGTGCCAGGGGGGCACTGGGAGGAAGTGGGGGCCAATTTTCCTCTTGTAAGGCTCACACAGGACTGGCATCTATAGTGTTCTGTGTCTGTGCCTTACAGAAAAATGCTTCGAATAAATCTCCAAAACCATTGGGGGATAGGAAATGAAATCCTTGTCTGGCAAGAGCTGAAGAGCTCCACCTTGCTATCTTGCCTGAAATACAGCAAAATGCTGACTTTGGTACATATTTTCAGGGGAAGATTGTCTGTTACTGAGAAGCTTTTAAATCTGGTTGAAGAAACAAAACAGTCTGACTGGGAGCTAAAGAATTAAATGGATCAGTAGCAAGGCAGGAGCTCTGGGAGTGCTGGAGAGTAAAGTTGGGTCACACAACCAAGTGACTGGTACCTGCCCCAGCTCTGCCAATGAACTGTGACCAGGCAGAACTTTTCTAGGACATGGACAACGGAAAGCCCCTGCTGTTGTGGGGATGCTGCAAATGGAAGATGTTCTTCCCACAGTGCTGTGCTCTGCCCCGCTGGTGTCAAGGGCCAGACAGAGCCTCACTCCAGGCATTGTGGTGGCTTGCGAAATGCAGGAGCAATGGATCCCCTGAACATCATTAACCCTTGGCTTCCTGTGACCCCAGCCTATGTTTGCCCTCTGTAGGGTTACTGCAAATACCCTGCAGACACAGTCCCTTGTTACAGAAGGGGCAGGAGCTGCTCAGCTTTGTGGGTGAAAAAGAAACTGTGAACAAGTGAGACGTTACCTGGCTCTTCAGCTGAGTGCACACGCCCCTGTACACACAGACAGAAAAATCACATTTTTCTCCAGTGGATCCTAAAGAAGAGACTATAATAACAAAATAAGATTTTGTGCATAGCCTGTTGTTCTGCATGTTGAAACCAACAATTCCAAGGCACACAGGGAAAGCGAAAGGGGATAAGATGCAAAATGATTCTGTAATAGGTGCTGAAGATTTTCTGGGGAAGGGATTTTTTTTCTTTGTTTGCTAAGCTTTCAAAAGTAACACTGATATTTATACAAAAAGGAGCTTTTTATTCTCCCCTGAGGTTAACAGCCTGCTGTCTCCCATAGTGAGCTATCCTGTGGGCACTGCTAGCACAGGTAGAGGAATTGCTTCTAGACCAACTGTCAGCACCCAGCAAGGCAAAAATATTATGGAGTTAATCATGGATTTAATAACAATTATCAATAATTCCATCACTCCGCTCTGGTTCATGGCGGGCAGTGTTGCTGGTTCGCAGTGCTGGGCAGGGAGAGCCTGAGTGCCCTCCTGGTGCACCTTCCGTGTGTGCCAAAAGATGTATTGGCTGACACTGACCCAGCAGGATCAATCATTAATTGCCTGTGTCTTGGGCCCAGAATTTGGCAGACATACTCTGGGCCACCTAAATACAATGACAGCAGTGGTGGCAGTGTTCACATGACAACAGCCCCTGCAGGGAGGAGGGAACGGAAGGGCCATGAGGGTGAGGGTTGGGATCCCTTGCAATAAAGGTGGCAGAGACAAGACCAGAATGTAAAAGCATCCATTGAGTAGTGATGCTGTCTTTGTCCAGTCCATGTTCAGCTGTAACATTGGCTCTTACACCAATGACAGAACAGTAAATTAGTAATTCCGTTCCCTTGGCCCATCAAGGAGCTAACAGGACAAACTACCACTAAAATGGTACAACGTATTTAAAATGTGCGCAAGCCTGCATTAACTGCTGCTGGAAAAAACACCCCAAACCATGTCCATGCAATGTCCTGCAATGTGAAATGGGTGTCAGATTAAGGCTTCCCTCAATGTGCTCCAGGGCTGGAACCCACAGTTTAATCTAATGGCATCACAGCCAAAGGAAAAACCTCTGAGTGTTTGCCAGCCTTTTTGCAAGGCTCCAGCTGATGGTTTTGTGCTGAATAAATAAATAAGTTTTACTCTGCTCTCCTACAGAAGGCAGATAAGAAGCCAAAAAACAAATAAGAAGCATAGCAGAAGAGCAAACATATTTGCTTTAAGGAGGGGAAGACACAGCTAAGTTTCTAGACCATGAAGCTACAGGCTGCCTCAAATTAAATTAATTTAATGGTTTATACATTTCCTCTGTAGAGATGTGGGCACTGAAATGTGCACCTTCAGGCGAGGTAGGGAGGTCTGGCAGACACCCATGTCACCCCTTGGCATGTTACAGATGCCATATCTGTATCAGGAACAGCTGGGAGAGGGTTGGGTGCTCCAGGCAGTGCCCAGGATCTGCAGCCTCCAGTTCTGCCCTGCTGGCACCAGCTACCCTGCCTGGCAGACCCAAGTGAGCCCCTGTGTGGGAGCCAAGGCTGCCCAAGCCTCATGAGGAGGGGGCTCCGTGGGGGCCAGCATGGCACCAACTGACATGGCAGCAGCTCCCACCTTCTCCTCACTCCCAGCTCTGCCTCCGAACGAGGACTCTGTGGCTTCATTGCCACAGAAAAGAAGATTCTGCATTCCCATTCTCCAAATTACTTTTTGCTCATTTGGCCAAGCCCTAATTCATCGTCTGTCAAATATTTTTTCCTCCTGTCAAAAGCACAGCTCCTATTACTGTTTCTCACACCCACTTCAGCCTAACGGTGTCTGTAAATAATGAATTTGCATAATGAACAGGATTTATGAAAACCAGTTGCTGTCTGTGTAGGTGACCTTGTGACTCCAAACACGCCAGTGCGCAGGGATGCAGGGCAGTACTGCAGTAGCAGTGGCTTTGGGAAGCTGCTCATTGGATGTGTGAGCACCTTGCCATGCACGCCTTCCTGGCTTCCTGCTACACTTAGAAGCCCAAAATGTTCACACGGAAATGTGCTGGGATCCCTCAAAAGCGATGGTGACAGTGGTTGACCATCTCCAGTCACGGCAGTACCAGTGGCACCACCTGCTCACACTGGGGACCCTTCTGGCAGCGCCCAGCAAACCTGCAGGGACAGAACCAAATCCAGAAACAAACCATTCTCTCTTTATCATCTGTTAATGATCACCGTGCAACTGCATTCCAGGGAAAGATTAGATTTTGGGGATGTGCACAATGTAGGGCAATAATTAATACCAATATTATTCAAACACTGAGACCTTGTTGCTCTCTACAGCTCCCTGACAGGAGGTTGCAGCCAGGTTGGAGGTCTGGCTCTGCTCCCAGGTAACAAGCGACAAGACAAGAGGAAATGGCCTCGAGTGCTGCCACCTCTCCCCATGACACTGGTATGGGTGGAGAAAACACAGAGGGACAGGCCTGGGCAGCACTGACGTTGCAAGAACAGCAATAGGAATGTGAGAAACATCAGTACGGACAGCTCTAGGAAGGAGGACAGCTGGCTCTAATTTCTTTGTTTCATAATGTGAGAGTTTGAGTGTGACCGCGGAAGTTAGAAGCCAGAAACAACTGAATGTAGTGATAAATGAAAGGCAGAAAGTTTGGTGGTGTTTCCCTGTGAGGAAAATGCCCCTAAATCCTTGGACAATGATGGAATCCAACACGCTCACATTTTTATTGATATTTTTAAGGAATTAGGATAAAAATTTGGAAGAATGAAGAGAAAGGTAAACAAAATTGTCTGGTAGAAAGTTCAGTATTTCAAACTCATTTTGGCTTGGAATGGGAGGAAAAATTTGCTTTTCACATCCTTTTCCAACAGATCTAGTTTACTGAATTTCCATAATGAGTCCACCTCACCTTCATTTTTAAATAATTCCAGAGGCAATGTGAAGAACTGTAAATGCGATCTCATATAAAACCTCCTGAGATGATAAAACTTGGGCTGAAAACTTAAGCCACTGTGTAATACAAGGTTTCTCTGAGCTTTGCTGAACATGTGGAGCTGGCAGCAAATGAAGGCCTTGCCCCTACAGGTTACCCAGAACAGCTTAGTCAGCTCACCAGTGGGTATCTCAAATATTTTGTGAAATATCAGGCTTTTCCATACATCACTGTAAATCTCCCACTTAATTTTATAACATCAAACCTGCCCTCATTTTTCCCTCCTCAATCTTCCATTTGCTCATGAGATCATGGAGTCCCTGCTGATAGCAAGCTGTGATAAATTAAGTTTATCACTTAAGGAAAAATATATTTGAGTTATAACTGTTAGCTCCAGCTGAAATAATTCTATAGATTCTCCTGAATGCAAAGAAAATCAATCAGGACATCAGAGCTCTGTAACTATGTGATTTATATGTATAAATACTAAAGGCATCAGCTAATCAGAGAATTAAAACTGTCAGAAGCTCTGAGTGCGGCTGTGTGGCAACACCCAGCATAAATCTTCTGGCTCCAGGATTTTAACTGCAAAGTCAGCCTGTGTTCTCCAGACCCGGTCTGTTATTCCCAGCGTGAGGCTTCAGCTCTTTCCATGACATAGTAACTGATTTGCAGAGAGTTTTAGGATCTGGGATTTGGAAGCACACTCCTTTCTGGCAGAGCTCATGCTGGATAAATGGTTATATGGACTTTTGGTTGGACCTGGTGGTTGTTTGTGTCCTGCTGTATCTCTCACAGTGGGAAACAGGATTATCTTTCATCTTGCGGAAATAATAGACTTATAGCCCTGATAATCTGTATATCTAAGGTAAAACCCGTAGGTAGAGGTTATATTTTTAGTAGAACCACTGGTATGGTAGGTGAAGTTTCAGATGTGAAGTGCTCTTGTTTTTGAATTATTGTCTGTTTTCCTCCAGCTGTACCAGGTGTTGAGGTGAAGGATCATCTTCTCTGCCATAAATCACCCTTGCTCATACCCTCAGTGCCTCATGGCTGCAGCAGCCACCCCACCTCGTGTGAGATGAGCTACATCATTTCCGTCCTTTGAGGGAAAACATGGCAGGCTTGGAATCCCCCCAAGCAGTAGTTTTAAAAATAGACTCATGAAGCTGCTTATACAAATGTTAATTTGATAAAAAATTCCCTATAAAATGGAAACTTCCCTTGGGTTTCCACAGCAAAGCATCAGGAAGGAGCTGCTTTCACACCTGGTGCTGCACTGAGCTGTGGGTAATGCAGGTGAGCTGGACACATAGGAAGGATTACTCTGGCTACCTACATCCTTCAAGCTGCTTTTAATTGCAAACAAGGATAAAACATTAAAATACCATAAGCATAAAATACAAATATAAAATATTTCAAGGTTTTTTTTATTTGCTCCTCCATCTACCTCTCAGAGGAAGACTCCACTCCCACTCTGAGACGTCAGAAGTCACAGGAATGGGGAGCGCTGGGTGCAGCCATGCCTGAAAACCTGTCGGGAGGCTGGTGTTCCAAGGGCCCAGCTTCAGTTCATGCAGCCTGACCTGCAGAGCAGCACAGCCACAGCTGGGCACGGGAGCTGGGAGCGGCAGCAGCTGGAGCCTGCGAGGTCTGCAGGGAGAGGGGAAAGCCTGGGGGACTTGGTGGGTGGGTGCCTGCATGGGTGTTCCCAGGTCAGGCTGCACTGTCAGGGCCATGAGCATCACTGGGAGAGAAAGCTGGCCACAGATAACATCTGGGGCAGTGCCTGTGGCACATCCTGAGGCACATCCCCGTGGCACATTGCACCAGCCCAGCACGGGCAGTCCTTGCCCTCCTCCTGTGGCATGGGACAGGGCTGCTGTGGCTCTGCAGTGGTACTTGGCAACAAATTCATGTCCAAGAAGGCTCAGAATGGATGGATGCCTGTGGTATCAGGGGGACCTGTGCCACCTCCGAGGGGTGGCAGGATCATTCTGCCGGGACTGCCCAGGTCCCAGGTACTGCAGAAGGGGACCCCTTGCAGGCCTCGTGGGGCCCCTCACCTTCCAGAAACTGCCATTTGTCACATACAAACACTATTGAGGTTTCTGATGAATGAGTGACATAATTAAGGGCACACAGCGAACCGTGTATCACGTGATACATCACACACACCTGATACGTTGTCAGAGAAACCGTTCCTCATTGCAAACTAGTCCTCTGCTTTTTTGAACCCCACAGCCCAGTTTACAAGCCCCAGGACTGTGGAGTATGGCCTGTTCAGGTGTCCCTTTCAGGTTTAATTACCTTTTTTCCTGGGTTTTCCGCATTCATTCAGTCTGTACTAAATACTGGTCATTATTTATCACTGGACCACCTGGCAGTGAGCTCTGCCTGGAGTTCAGCTCTCTGGAGGTGCCTCATTTGTCTTGTGTTTGCCTTGAACATAAGTCATAAGCCACCAGGGCTGCTTGGAAATGCACCATTTTTCTGAAAGAAAAATCAGTCTGCAAACCAAACACATAAATGAAGTGTAAATTGTATGGGGTTTTCATGGACAGGTTTTGGTAATAGGGGGAATTAGAAGGGTGGCTTCTGTGAGAAGCTGCCAGAAGCTTCCCCCATATCGGATGGAACCAATGCCAGTGTCTCTGAGAGGGATTTGCTGGTGGCTCCTGCAGCTGACATGCCCCCAGCTTCCTCATTCCATCCTGCTGCTCACCTCCTGTTGATGCTAATGGATGTATTCCCAAACTGATCACTGAACAGGGTAACAAGCAATTTTTAGGGAAGAAATTGCCATCTGGTGTGTGAAACAAAGGGAGAAAGCAAACAGAAGAGAGAAGAGAGAGAAGTACAGCCTCAGGGTTGGATTTCTTTTCTTTGTTAGTGGTAGGTTTTGGGAAAGTGGAATTGGAAAAAATTCCCTTTATTAAAATTTTATTCAATGTCAACCTTCTCACCAGCAAAGAACTGTAACAATACTGGTGGATTGTTTAAACAAACCACAAAATGCCCACAAACCTGCTCTGAGGAACTAATAGGGAATCTAGGGGTTCCAAGACATCTCTCGAGAAAAACAAAAAGCCAGACTGCAATGGTATTTGGAGTACCATTTGCTTCAGAAATGTTGCCTTCTTTGCTTCCACGAGATTCTCTCAGACGTATTTCCATCCTCACCATCTCAGCCACAGGACTGAACTGAGATTTCCCCACTCATGAGAAGGTGCCAAGTCACTGAGTTTGACACTGAGATTGAAATGCTGCCCCTGTTCAGACTCGAAGTCAGCAACTGGCAGGCCAGTGCACAGATTGTTTTTTGTAATGTAAACAAGATCCTCATAAGCCCTCCAAATGGAAGCCCTCCAGTCTTGTTACACAATTCTTAAATTCATTATTAACAGTGTAGCACTGCTAATTGTACAATTGTAATGTAGCATTTGGTAATTGCTCACTATACAAACACTGTAAAGGCCTTACAGAATGCATCTAATTATGGGCTTTTGACAGAAAGCAGGCGGGAAATCAGCCCATGGCTGGTGAAGTGAGTGGTTCAGCTTCCTCATCCTCATGGAGCATTGGCAGATGGAGTTACAAGCCAAGTGGATGCACTAGCAGGTGGCCACCAAAAGGGGAAACTTTGTTCACTCCCTTCTTCCACATCCTGCTTCCACTTCTGGGTGTGCCGCCCTGATTCTGTAGCAAAGGGCTGAAAGAAGTGTCAGGAGGCATCTGTTGGTGCTATTTTCTGGCCTTAGCAGGGGTGTAACTTTAAAATTAATCAAAGAATGGACCTCATCTTTTACTGATTGCCTGGAAGCAGTGTTGAATATTTTGGAGTGGCTGTATGTGAGTTAGCTGTTGTGATGACTTTTTGCTGGGATGAAGTTGATTTTCTTCTGGTAGCTGGTCTGGAGTTGTGTTTGGGATCTGTGCTGGAAGCAGTGTGGATCCCACGGAGATGTGTCAGACCCTGCCAAGCAGCACTTGCACAGTGCCAGGGGCTGCTCTGCTCCTCACCCATCCCACAGCGAGGGGCTGGGGAGCACCAGGAGTGCGGGGGCCCCAGAGGACCCCACTATCGTGGGAGCAATGGGTGAGGCATTTCTGAGGGGTGTTATCCCCAATGCAGAGGGGAGCGTTCCCAGACCTGCCTTTGGCTTGGTGCACAGGGACAGCTGCTGCTCCACACAGCTCCTTGAAGTGCTTGGTCATTGCCATGTAAAAGATATTTTCTGGACACATAGGTGCCATTTCCTGGATTTTTTCATGTGTCTATGCACACCGAATTCCCATTCCATATTCATATCTCCCTGACCTCCCAAGGGCACTGCCTCTTTGCAATCTCACCTCCTGAGGCTGCAAAATAGCCGTGGTGGAGGTTTGGGGTGGTTGTTTTAGAAGTCAGAGCATCAGATTAACTGTTTGATATTCACACACCTCCTGGAGAGCAGAGCCAGGCAGCCAGCAGCTGTGACGGGCAGGCACGGAACAGGACTAGGAGCAGAGGAGGGTGCTGCTCAGAGAGTGGAGTGTGGTGGCAGCTCCAGACCTCTGTGGGAGCCGGGCACCCAGCCATGGGGACCAGACCGTGAGCAGGGGAGACAGGGCTGACCACCTTCCTGAGGGTGCAGGGGGTGTGTGGCTCTTAGGCTCTGTGGCAGCACATTGGCACCCCAGGAGCTCCACACCTTCCAGGGCAGCTCTGACACAAGGGGAAAAGCACCTATTTTCCTCTGATTTTCAGCATTTCTCAACCTGTTCAGATGACCAAACCCTTCTGGCAGCCACATTTTTTCAAGCCCATGTGGCAGCACCAGTCTTTATCCTTCACTGTCCTTTGTGAGCTCCAAGGAGCGGCAGACATGTGGCTATTCAGGGCAGCAGCTTGAGGGTGAAAAGAGAGGGGTTTGGTCTGAGGCTGGCAGCACGGTTCTCAGTATCCCCTGATCCCCTCCTGGTAACCCACAGCTAATCCCAGCACATTAGGAAATGTTAGCCAGGGCCTGAGAAACATAGGAAAAGCAGGAAAACATTCCTCTTTATAGGCTGGACATTTAAAATATGGAAAAAAATCCCTGTGTTTGGACGCTACAGTGGGAAACTGAAGATCGGAAGTAAAACATGTATTTTGTCAAGGATAGCAAGAGATTGGAGCAGCTTACCCAAGGGGCCAGTCGAGTTTTGCCTATTGAAGTTGTTTTTCTTTAACCCAGCCTGGGTTCATTTCCAGGACGACTTCTAACAGCAGCAAACTGCAGGACCCTGTGGCTCTTGGTCTGTGCCCTGTGGCAGGTCAGACCGGCATGATGCACCTACCGCTTCTCCTTAAGGAATGGAACCCTGCAGGACCGAGGATACCGTCCTTGAGAGGTGACACTGGCAGGAGCTGCCGAGAGCTCCTGTTAGCAACAGGCGTGAGAGGGTAATTAGCAGTGACAGCTCCTGACCCAGGCGTCCCCGATCTCCCCACCTCCTGTAAATGGAGTTATTAGTCAAATACAGTGCCTTCTTGGGAAACAATTACCGCTAATTACCTTCAAGTCATAGCATCCCAAGATTTTAAACACAGTGTGGAAGTCTTGTGTGATTAGAGACCGTCAGGCGACTGTCTAAGGGGTTTCCATGCAGCATATTCCTGACAAGATGGTTCATGCCAAACAGGTGACTTTCACTGATGTTTAATCTCCACAAAACATTAATAAAAACAAAGTAGGCTTGCAGACTGAGACATAGCAGACAGCCCAAACCCTCCTCTTGCACCTCTCTAAAACCAGAACCAAAGGGGATACCTGGAACCTTGTGAGTGTTCCTGTGACTCCTGATGAGATTTTTGGCTAACCCAGCCCATAGCCCACCAGCCTGGTGTGTGCTGGGAGCAGCATCACTGGGTCAGAGCAAGAGCCCCATGGTGGCAAGAGGTGGCCAGAAGGAGCTAAAGGTCTGCAATGCAGCCACTGTTCCCCACCCCTGCAGCCAGCATCTCCACATATCACCTCTCAGGAAGCTCTATCAGAGCTCTATCAGAGTCTGCATTCTCTTGGGAATAGAACAGACCAAGCTGGGAGGTGTAAAAGTCAGCTCACCCCGAAAGCCTTTGCAGTGGATCCCACAGCAGTGGGACTGCTGAGGCTTCCCTGTATCCTTTTGTGCTGGAGGGGACACCCACTCCGTGATGGAGGAGGAGGAATGAACACTCACCCCTGGGCTGGGATCTTCTTTGCTCAGAGGTGTGTGATTCAGTTATGGCTTATACATTATGGGATCTCATTACCTGTGTGGTGAATTAGTGAATTCATATGAATGCCTTGGGCAAAGGGGATCAAACCCTTGTTTGTTGTGCTTGGTTGTTGTATCTCCTAATGAGCTCATTAAAAAAAGCCTAATTTACAGAGCACTTTGTCCTGTACATTTCAGAGATCCAAACTACCACGACATCTCTCTGGCTCTTCCTGCCAGCTGCCAGCTGCGAGGAAGGGTGTCCGTGGCCAGGCAGGACACCAGGGAAGGCCAGAGCAGCAGTGCCCTCCTGGGAGCAGTGGCTGCAGTGCAGCAGGGGCTGTCTGTGCTGCGGAGCCTGTTGGGACAGTCGAGAAGGTTCCGACCTGCTCGGAGAGGTGAAGCAGTAACACTGACTCCACAAAAATGGAAGGAGGGTGGGCACCAGGAGTGAAGTGATTTTTAGCATCTCTATGTCTCTGGAAAGGGTTAAATCCAAGTCTGAGTCAGGACCTTGCACTTGGTTTGTGTTGTGAACATACACAAGACCCTGGCAGCGAATGCCCAGAGAGAAGAGCAGATCTTGGGCTGGAAACAGGGTGTCATGGTTGAAATGAGGAATTCAGCACTTGGAAATTGCTGAGGCCCTGCCTTATTAGATTATCTTGCTGCTCTTCCTTCCTCTTCTGTAGGGTTCTTTATTCAGAATTTGCTCAAATATTTTCCTTCAGAAGATTTAATATCTCAAAGTGCAAATATCCAAACCCTGTATCATTTTGTAATTTCATACTCTGTGGTTCTTTCATATGCATATCAATCATTTGCCATCCTTTTGAAGGCTGCAGCTTGAGTAATGGAAGTGAAAGAAAACCCATTCAGTGTTGATTTTAATTGAACAAGCTTGGAAGCAGTGGGGATCCATGCCAGACGCCAGTTTGCTCTTTTTTGAAGAGTTATTACTAGAATTCTTTTGCTTCTGTGTCTCTATTTTTTTTTTTTCCAATTAGCAACTTCTCAAAAATATTAGTTATCTTATTATTTTCGCGTTTCTGCTTGTTTGGGATACTTATGCATAATAATCACTAAGTTCACTTTCTCCTCCTGTTCCAATGGAATATTGTATCCCTTGTCTGGGGAGCAACACTCCAGCCTGCATTCCAGAGTAATTTTTGCAGTGAAAATCGACTCATTTTTGGTGCAACCTTTTCATTGTGGTTATGGCAGTGGTCAGCTCCTTTATGCTCTAAACTGCAGCTGTAGAGACTGTCAATATTATAAATTGAAGACTGCAAAGACTGTAAATAAAAGTTTGTTCTTTCTTCTGTGTACAAATGAGGTGTAGGGTAGCTCTTCATTCTCCCACCATGAAGAGCTGGACATTAGCCCTCAGCATGTTGCTTGGCTATAAGAGAGGAGATGGAACATCCAGAAGAATAATAACTTGAATTACTGGACACTCTTTTCCTTGTAAAATTTGGCTTAAGGAAAAGCCTTAAATCAGCAACTGTTAGAACAACAAATTCCCATCTATTAAGGAAGCAAGCTCTGCACATGGCTCTGACAGTGCTGAGGGAATTGGGGCAGGCTGGTGATGGAGATTTTACTGTTTTCTACTGAGAAGTCATCTGAAGAAAGAAGGAATAAATTGTGTAAGAAAGAAATGTGAATAAGGAAGAATTTTAAAAGACTGAGACCCAAAACTCCAATATGAAGAGAGTGCAAGTGTTAAGGGAGCACGTTATTAAAATTCCAAAAGCAAGGAGGAAGAGACAGGCAATGAAGTATGTCTTTGGCTTTAAACAGGCAGGGGGAGAGGTGCTGAGCCCTGGTGGCACAGGATTAGGTGCCCGTGCTGTTTGACAGGTGATGCCCATCCCATCTGCATGGCACCCAACACTTCTGTCTGCTGAAATCATGGAATCACAGTATCATTTAGATCAGAAAAACCTTCTGAGAACATCCAACCATTCCCCTAGTACTTTCAAGCTGTTTAACGATATATGACTGTAAGCTGCATTCAGGGATGGGCAACCATTGTTCTTCAATCCAGGAGGCTTAATGGCACCTTCAGAAAGAATTGTAGAGCTGTTTACCCCTAAACCAGCTCATCAGACAGCAGCACTGCACTGCAGCCCTGGGTCCTTCCCTGGGATACAGGCTGGCTTTGCCTTCCACATCCAGCTGCGCTGGGCCCTGCAAAAACACAAGTATGTCTGTTTATAGAGATGGAAAGATGGGGCTGCCCATGGTGTCAGCAGCCCTCTCCTCACGTAACCTCTGCCCCAGCTCCATCCCACAAATCGGCACTGCCTGTCAGCCGCAGTGAGCCCCTGGCAGTCCCCAGCTGCCCTGGCCTCTGCCTGCCTTGGGAACACCAGTCCCAGTGCCTGGAGGTGACAATGACACCTGGCAGAAGGAAACAGCCTTTGGCAGGTAACAGAGGTTTTTTTGGACAGGCTGTTTTTCTAAATTATGACTGGGCTTAGTCTCTATTTTTTATTCACAGCCCCGCAATAGATCTGTTTCTTCCCATTTCTTGTGTAGGGTGTCCATCTGTAATATTTCCAAATTAAACAAGCCATGCTCTGGGTGAGCTCCTGTCCCCGCCAGGCCACCATGGGGGTGAGAAAACCCATTGTGTGGGGCACAAAGCTGGCTGGAGAGAGCCCTGAGCTCGTCTGCTGGCTCCAGGGCGGGCAGAGCCTGCCCATGAGGTTTGGGTTGAGACGGACAAGGCTCCTCATCAGCAACTTCTCCCAGTTGTGCCTCCAGGTCTTTCCCAGACAAAATTGTGCTCATGCAATGCAGAATTGTGGCAGGTGTGCGATCACCACAGGACAGTCAGTGCTCATCTGTGTTCATCCTCCAGCTTGTGTCTGACAATTAATGTACTTTACAAATAAACCAGGTACCAACAGCTAGAAATCTTCATATAATCATGCGAGAAATTAAAAAAAAAAATCAGCATGTGATTTTATTTCTCAAAGAATACATCTGTTAAAAGATGAAGCAAACAGACACTGCAATTACTGTAATCACGACTTTTAATCTAAGCTGTTTTTTGATTAAATATGCAAAAAAGGGTGCACTCCAGCTATAAAGTATAGCTTTACTTGGTTTGGTTCCACCAGATGAACCGAGTCTGTTTGAGGATAAGCCTGTCGCCAGCCCCCCACTCCCCGTGGTGGTTTTGGGTGATTCACTGGCAGCACCAGTGGCAGGGTCCAGCAGTGTGGGGCTGGCACATGAAGGCCAGGGCACCAATACGTGCTGGGGCTTCAACAGCCACGAATGGACCCTAGGGAGAAATGTCACACCCAGTTCACCTTAAATAAAATCAGAAGCAGTGCTGAGGGACCTGTGTGCCCGGGCCAGGTTTAGCACCACTTGCCCTGGGCCTCCCCAGCCAGTGAGGGCGAGAGCTGAGGGCACCAGGACAGCTGGGGAGGGATCTCACCTCTGGCCTGGTGACAAGGAGACAGAGGGCTCCAGAAGGAGCAGGATCGGTCCCTGCCATTTATTGTACGATGCAACAGCTCCCCCATCTTACAGACTAAAGAACTTAAAATGGAAAAACATCCCCAGGAAACAATCACTGGGTTAACTCCACATGGTTCCCCGGTTCTTCCAGAAGGAGAGGCTGGCGTGCACTGGTACCTGAGGCGTTCTTGTCTCCAAGGTGCTCCAGGGACGAGAAATTTACTTCATGCAACGTGACATTTGACATTTCAGTGATTAGGGCAGTGAATTTTCTCCTTGCAAGGAGGAATAAGCATTGCCGCTTCCAGACGTTTTTTGATGAGGTACCACAGTCTCTCTTAAGGAGTATCATCTACTGCCTCTTGACATGTTTTTCACAGGGCTGTCAGAACCTGCAGTGCCTGGGCACTGCTCCCCTGCACTGCTCCTGGTCTCCTTTAGGGTGTACACGCAGCACGCGGTACCAGCATTCGGTGCCTGGCAAGGAAGGGCGCCTGTGCTGATTGAAAACTCTGTGCTCAGTGCGGAGTGACATTATGCCTGAACAGTTCTTGCTCCAGTCTTTGGCACAGCTACCACCATCGCAGACACGGGGCAGTCCGGCAGCAACTCTCACCACAGCTCAAAGGATGGCTCTGGTCTGTGAGGTGGGGCTGGGGAGGAGGCCTGAAGGGATGAGGGACAGGCAGCCCCCTGTAGCACCGTGGGTGTGAGTGTTGTGGGCGGCAGGCTGGGTGAGCATGGCACCCTGTTGCCAGCAGCTGCAGCACGGTGGCACTGTGCCTAGGCCCCAGGTCCCTCCTTCCGGAGGTGACTAAGGGTTAGAAAGTGCATGAAAGAGCTCTGTGTGTTATTTGAACAAAGAACTTTCCTTAAGGTCTCCTTATTTCAGCCAAAAAAAGAAATGCTGAAATAATTTTAAAATGATACCTGTGAGAGGAAAAAGATTTCAGGTTAAGGAGTTACCAGTTCTATCAGGAAAAAAGCATTTTAACACTGGTTGGCGAGAGCAAGACAAAACGCCCAGCAAGGGCTTGTTCAGAAGGGTAATGGGGGAGGTGACTGAGCACCAGCAGGAGTGAGGGTCCCCAAGGCAGGGTGAATCCTGGCCAGAGCTAGGTAGGAACTCACCTGAGTAATCCTGAGCATCCCCAGTGCCAGAGCCATGCAGGACTGTGCTGTCCATGAGGTATGCTGCCAGGAACTGGGAATAATGATGCCAGGACACAGACCTGCCCTTCCCAGGGCACTGAGGTTTGTCCCAAAAAAGCCTGTCCCAGGGCACTGAAGAGAGCGTTCAGGCACAGACACCCCCCACAGTGTCACCGGGGGCAGCCAGGAGCACCCCAGGAGAGACCCCAGTGGAGGGGTGAACAAGAGGGAGGGGAACAGCTTCAGGGTAAGACCTGTACAAGCACAGCAGCCACAAACTGTCACTTAGGTCTGGGTCCAGGATCAGACAAGGGGGCTTTCCATCCCAGCCATCAGTGAGCAAACCTCCGCAGCACACCCACGGTTCCCACAGTCCTAGATGCCTCAGGGGGGAGCAGTTTTCCCACTGGGTACATTAACGAGGCGGTGTTGTTGTCTCAGTCTTCTTGTCTCAGTCTCACGTCCAGAAGGGATTTCAGGGTGACAAAGAAGATGCAGCAGCCCTTGCTCAAACACCTGAGGCCAGAGAGTGCAGGACATTGCTTTAGCTGTAAGGTTGTGGAGCTCCTGGGCTGCGCTGTACTGGTACCAGCTCAGAGTGATCCTGAACCAGCCTTCACAGTGTGTTTGGGCTGGATGGTGCAAACCAGTGCACCCCCCAGTACATACCAGGCTCTGTGCACAAGTTTCCACTGAGTTTCCACTGAGCTTCTCCATGTTCCCATGGCCAGGGAATCCGTACTCCAATGTTTGCCTCCTCTCCCAATGCCAGCCACGCTGCTGGCATCACTGGCATGCCAGGCCCCCTGTTTCTGGGGCAGCAGAGAACTGACAGAGCGCAAATGCTTGAACCTGAACCCCAAGACACCAGTGGATGCCAGCCAAGACCACGGATGTTTTACCAGGGAACATCTTATTGTCTCTCTTCTCTCTCCACAGGGGAGCACACTGTGAACACCAAATCAGGGCCGAGCACGACACTGCCTCCAGCTCAAAAGGAGACCAGTGCTAGGGCTGAATGTGGGGCAGAGACCACCCCAGCAAAACCAGCTGACATGAGTTTTCCTTTGAGGGCGAGATTTATACTCATTTCCTTCTGCCAGCCTCTCTCCCCCTGTAACAGCTCGAACCAGCTCCATGAAACAGCAGCTGGTACTTGGAGATAAACGCTAACTCAGGCCCAGCCCTAGACAGATTCAGAGGCTGTCAAGAGGGTAGAGGATGATGTGGTCCTGGCAGCTGTGTTCCTTGTGAGAGCAGGGTCACAGGCTGCTGCGGAGACCACTTCAAAGTTTATGTCACATGGACAGCCCTGAGCCCAGGAACAGTGATGTGTTCCCTCTTCTCACCCTTACTGACACCAGACGCTGCATCCCAAGGCACAAAAAACTTTGGCATGGTATCAGCAGAGAGGCATGAGGACGGCCATTGCATCTTCCCGTTTCTGGAATGGGACTTCTACCACGTGCATCCCCAGCGAGAAGATGCCAGTGTCTCCCAGCAGAATCGCTCCCACTGCCTCCAAGCGTGCCGAGCAGTCCACGGGTTTTCTCCTGCACCCTCAGCAGCGGTGGCCACGCGGGCAGGTCCGGCTGCAGAGAGTCCCGGGGCAGCCCCGGCGGAGCGGGCAACTGCCTCCCATCCCAGCGGAAGGGTGTCGGGGGAGATGGGGCCATTGCCCAGTGGTGGCAGGGCACGTGCTTGCACATCTCTCCAGGTCCGGAGGGGTCACTGGCCGCTGACAAGGTTCCTTAATTAGCTCCTCTTCGAGGCTCTCCAGGCAGTGCTCCTCTTCTTCGGGTCCTGCAACATCCCCGGCATTTTCCCACAAAAGAGCATTAGAAAAGAGTGTCAGTGTTCCATAGCACGAAATGCACCCTCCTCCCTGTTAGAGATCCAGGAGACAGGTAACGATGCCGAAATCCCCAAAAGCGCTCCAATTTACTGGCCCCAAAGATGACCCAGTCTTTCCTTCTCCTGCCAGGATCATCTCTCCTAGAAGTCCGGTGTTGCAGTCCCTGTCCTCGGACCGGCAGGGCACGGGCAGGATGCGGGCAGCTGCGTGCCCCGAGGGTGGACAGGAGCCCTCGCCATGCCGGGCAGCGCGGAGCGGAACTGCCGCCGCACTCCCACC